>VXBB01012534.1:563263-602382 GCA_013399915.1 Illadopsis cleaveri
TTTTTTTTTTAATTTTTTTAGCAGGGAAACGACACTGAACTAGTCCTTGCACAAGATGGAGTCTGGCCTCAAACAGAATATTTCCAGTTCTGCTTTCATTCCTGTGTGAGAACAGCTCTTTCTCCAAATTAGAAGGTGTCCTGAAGGAATAGTAGGGCTGGTCCAGGGTCACTACATGGTGAGCCTCACATGCCTTGAGAGGCCCAGGAAAATAAATGTTATTAATTTTTTCCAAGCATCTTTTTGTGATGACTTGAGGAGAGCTAGCACAAGATTAAATTTCTGGAAATAGATAATTGTCAGCTTTTAGTCTAGCAGCATATAAATACAGCAGTGCAGCAACGTCTGGTTTAGAACTCATCAGTCAAATACAGGAAAGGGTTCGTATTTTTAAGACTGTTGGTAAGAAATCCTTATATCATTGAGAACAATTTTTCACTATTGCACACTTAACATCAAGGCTGGTTGTTTTTCTAAAGGATGCAATTAACTTCAGGCTGAACTTGGTGCTGCAATAAGGCTCTGAGAGCTTAAAGAAAGGTTAGAGAATTGTTGTCTTAGAGAACTGTTCAGACATGAAAATTTCTGGTCCTAAAATATTTGTAACAATAAAACAGAATCCCACCACACTGTATGTTTTTTTAAGTTATACTGAAACAACTATTGTTATACTAGAAGAAATCCCGGCCATCATCAGTTTAATCCAATTTAGAAAATGGTCTTTTGTGGTACATTGGTTTAAAAAACATTTATGTCTGATTTGCTGCTCTAACTCGGTAAAATGTATTTATGTCAAGCTCATTAAGAACTTCTTCAACTTTATTCGGGAAATGGAGTTAAAATCAGAAACAGCATGTCCCAGAAATGGAATTTACCCTTTCACTTGTAGTATCCCTCTGGGATTTTTATATATAGTTTCATTTGTTCTAAATAAAAAAGCAGGCTCACTGGCAAAATTTTATGACAAAATTCAAAGAAATTTGCCTCTTAAAATTTGATAGAAAAGAAAACTTGTTATATAAATTTCTGTATAAAAGGTATTATTTCATTTCCCATTTGCCTGTTAATCTGGAACAGAACAGCCATATATACAATACATAGCAATATGGAGAAGACATTTGTACAGCTTTCTGACCAATGATAAGAGTGAATTCTCAGAGGAGATCCCATTAGAACCATCATGGGAAAGAAAAGTCTTTCAACCATTTACTTTTCATTTATATATAAATTTTAAATTTTGATTCTGAAGAACCTCATACAATCTTAGTTTCCTAGGAAACCTATCTATTGAGATGTTTTATCTCTTGCTATTTTGTCATCATTCATGACAGTGCAAAGTGGGTTAAAATGCTATTAGCTTTGTGATAACATGAACAAAATCAAAATATGAGCTTTACACAAGGGCACAGCAATGAAAAAACACACTTCAGGGGAAAAGTTTATGTGATGTTTATACAGATTTACTGGAAACATAATTCAAAGAAAACTAGCAACAGAGCTGTTTAAAGTGGAGAACTCAGAGGAACTCAGGGAAAGCAGCGATAGGGATCATATAAGCATTTTTTTTACCCACCTGTGTGGAAGGTCCTCATTTCCAGCCCGCTCTGTAGCTTTCTTAGTGGCAGCAAATTACACACTGTACCCTTTGGTTTCTGCATCCCCTCTGAGGCTCTCTGCTCCCATCTGCACACAGTCCTTGCTGTGACTCTCCTATATGGCCTGCCTGGTAGCCTGGAGCAGGTAGGAATTGAAAAAGTTTTTGACCCTTGGTCCACAGAAATTCATCTCACCCTGACAATCCTTCAGCGAAGAGAGACATAATGACTGGACAAAAGGTAAACCAAACAAATAAAACCTACAAAATAAGCAAATCCTATTATAGTCATCACTAAAGTTCACAGCTCTGGCTAATTGAATCTTCCTTGCAAAAGAAATTGAAAGAGAGAGTTCAGTTGTGATGTCTTTCTCTCCTAAAACATAACATTTATGGTTGAATTTGTTCCATCAAATTTGCAAGCCCTGTATCCTTCATCTTCTACCAAACTAGAAAAAAGCAATATTCAACATGGTTTCTCATCATTCAGGTAACTCTTTCATCCTTTCACTGCAAAATGGTACTGGGCTATCTCATGAGGACTGTAGCAGTCTTTTCTTTTTTACTGTCCTTGTTCTAAGGTGGAAACAGAAAAATTTACTGTTACAGCCTTTTTGTGGCAGATGGTAAAATACTGGGAATCAGACTCTGAAGGAGGAGAAATCCAGTTCTAGGTGCAGGAAAGCCTCAGCTGAAAGGTTGATACCAGCTTCTACATTATAGGACTTGGTTAGTTTTCACTGCATCAAAAAGCAGCAAAGAAATTACATAGATCACAAAAATTAAATATCCTCTCTTTGAACTCTTACAAGATTTTCAGTTTTATATTTAGACATGTAATGCATCTTCTTAGTAGCCAGAGCAGAGGAAATATTTAAAGTAACACTGAAGGAAAACTACCAAAGTAAGAAAAAAAAATGCAGGTTAAGATTGGAGTCATACTTCGAGTGTAATAGAAGTATGAACAAAACCTGAGGTAAACTAGAGTTGCCCATTTGATTTAAACAGAGGAAAGCAAGGAAATGTGTTATACTGGGCTGTGAATCCATGTTCTTTATTTCTTACAGGATGAGGCAGCTGTTATCCCTGTTATCTGTTATCCTGTTATCTGAACAGGAGACTCCATGCAGCTACACTGACACAGTCATAATAAGTGACATGTGAGTGCAGAGTTTATTTGCAACACTACAGAGACAGGATGCTTTCTGTTAGGAGATCTCTTACTTCAACTTACTATGTACAGTGTAGAAAACTATCAGCATTAACTGTTGAGGATTTTTCTCTCTTCTGTGTTCTACTGCTATTCATCCTAATTTTGCCAAATCAAACTTTGCCTTGCTTTTGGCTTTTCATAATGCTGATTGAAAGATATTTTCAAGGAGAATTGCTAATACCAACAATTTTGGCTGGCATCCTAATGTAATGCTTTTACTGAAGTCAGTCAGCAGGTGATTGCCTTTAACAGATATTAAATGTCAGCCTAGGAGACAAGTAGCCCCTGCTGAAATCTGTATCTGCTGATATAGAAGTAATTTATAGTTATTCATTAAAACAGCAGGATGCTTCTCCCACTGAATTAAAGACAAAATCCTTGCACCAAGCTGATCTCTCTATACTATCTGAATTTTTGAAATGTTAAGGCAGGTTTATTAAGAATCAAGCTTTTTTGACAAAAAGTTACTTTCACAGGCTGGCTGGTTATGAAAGTTCTTAATAAATGTATGAATGTGTAACATGATGAAAGCATTAAAATCTGGCAAAAAACTTAGCAGTCCCATGTATTAATAAGAAATATTTGGATTGAAAACAAGTGGAAAATGACCATAACATTCAACTCCATTGACAAAAATAACAGAAACTAACATCCCAGTGATTTAAAAAAAAATTAAACTTTGCATTCTCAAGGTTCTGATTGTATGCATCAGCCACAACCAGGACGCCATGTATTATTTTAATGAAATAAGTGTTATTCCAGTGTACAGTCTGATTGGCAGTTTTATATGCAATAATAAGATATTGTTATTATTAAAAATAATAAATGTAAGGTGAAAAGGTAATGGTTCTGGTTTTCCTTAGCTCGTATCACCCCAGGAAGCTGAAAAGGTGAGAGGTTAAATAGAAAACCACTGATATTTGTGGGTGAATTAACAGGGACACCCTCACCCCATGTTTGCTTATACTGGAAATGGTTCCAGTTCTCCTCATTCAAATGGAATAACTTTGTTTAAGGATGTTGATGACTATTTGAGTGGAAGTGGCAGCTCCTTCAAAAGAACATATAATTCAACCTTTATCCGAAAAGTAACCAATAACAGGCTATTTAAACACTATTAGAAAAAGAATTTTGCAGTTACAGATTTCTTAATTAGGACCATAAAATCTGAAGGATCTTTTAATTCATGAGCTGGACTGGACAGGAAGGGTTTAGTTTTCCGTTTAGAGAGGACCTAGGTTTAACTACTTCAAGTCATGCAGGCCTCATAGGAAGCCTGTAGGACACAGGGCCACTCTCTGTTTGATTTTTTCATGTCTTTGAAAAGGGAATCAGTATTTTTCAAATACAGGAAGTGTAAGCCATGCTGAAGCTGGGTAAATAACTTGTCTTAAGCATACAGAAAAGTTGGAGTTTTTTTAGAAAGAGGTAGGAAAAAGGAAATAACAACAGAGGATAGATTAGATAGATAGATTAGATAGATAGATAGATAGATAGATAGATAGATAGATAGATAGATAGATAGATAGATAGATATGGCCTAATTTTGGTAAATTCTGATTAGAGTGGTTAGACACTAAAGTGGCCTCCCTTGCACCTGACTTGTGGGTGAGGTTCTGCAGGGGGGATTACAGTTTTGGTTTTCTTTGTTCTTCTGTCATTGGAGTCCCTTCATTTTATAACAACACCTAAAAACTGTAGAATTACTTTAATGTTTCATGTTGAAGTGTAAAAAGTCCAATTATCACTGTTGTGTACAGACCTTGAATAAGTCCTATGACATACAGTGTCTCAATAAAAGTAGCATAATCTTTCTGAAAATTTTTCTAATGTAAGGGATGTTAAACACTATCAAAATTTAAGCCAATTTTATGTAAAAGTCTGAATATGGATTTGTACAATAGTTTGGTTTGAAAAAGACATAAAGGTTAGCTAATTCCAAAACCCCTGCCATGTGCAGGGACACCTTCCACTAGAACAGGTTTCTCAAAGCCCCATTCAACATGGCCTTGAATGCTTCCAAGGATGGGACATCTACAGCTTCTCTGGACAATCTGTTCTGCTGTTTTATTACCTCTCCAGTAAAGAATTTCTTCCTCTTTTCTACTTTAAATCTGTTCTCTTTCAATTTAAAGCCACTTTCCTACCAATATATGTTTTTACATTGGTCTGAAAAATTTTTCCTTAATGGTCAGTTACACCTCTTACCATCCAGATCTAAGGAATGTTCCTAACTACTAATTAAACATGCAAAAGGCTTACGAGAGGCACCCATGTATAGAAAGACTGAAGTGAAGCTAACAGGAGAATCCTATATCAGATTGCAAATTTGAGACAAAGTCAAGTCGCTGTGTTCATCAGAGGACGCACTTGTTGAAGTGATAACTTGGGTTCCTTGAGTTCAATAAAACTGAGTAGGAATCTTTGGGTTCAGGCTTCTTTGCTGGCTGAAATTAGAACCAAAACTCGTAAACAAAATTATGAGAAAGTAATTTGACCTGTTTTCCTCCAACATATCTTAGGTTAATTTTAAAGTGAGAGTGACCGTGGTATAACTAATGAGAATTTTATGAAATTGTTATGATTGAATGCTTTAAATGACACTTAAAAAAGCAATTAGAAGTCATTGAATGAATACATGCTATTCAATAGCTGACCTGGTTATGCAATTTGTAGTCTGAGATTAGAAAAAAGCACTAAAGAGGGAGACCTATCTGCCTGTCACACAGGTCTCATTAGTAGTGATCAATATCTCTTTTCCCTGATTGTAAGTATGAGAGAGTAAAAGAACATGCACACAATACAGAAATGATGTATAATTGTTGGAAGTATTTAAAGAGATAGTTAAGACGAATTCTTCCATTACTGAGTCAATTCAGCAAAAGAATTCACTAATAATTCAATGAGACTGATACTGAATGTTGAAATATATGTAAGGATAGACTTATAGGTAGTTATCAAAATTATCAAAACCAGGAGTCCTTACCCCACCAGAGTATGAGAAATCTGGACACAGATATCACCTCCCTCTTGATCATTTAGTTTCATTAAGAACATGCTGTATTCTGTTAACAGACAACAGGTTTTGTGTTGAAGGCCATCACAGAGATATTAAGACCTAATAATTTTTTTGACCAGTGGAGATGTTTCCAATACTGTTACAGTAATTTGAGACAATTATGTATAGGAGCTGTCATTGCACAGTAAGCAAGGCAAAGTAAGAGTGATACTTTTATACAAATGGATTTCTAGAAGAGACAGTCTTATATTTGTTTTTCCTACAGGAATAAATCCTCATGATTTTCCTACCCTATTATTCATCATCTAACTTTTGTTAAGTCTGCATTTGCAAGAGCATCATCTAATCACGGCCTATTTTCCTACAATGTCAAAAGTAATTCAATGACAGGATATTGTGTCATGACAGAAATTTAAGAGGTTGTCCAGTTTGGAAAGGATTGTGGTTACTCTTCAAAGCATCAAATCCACCTACTAGCCACATGAAATGGGAAAGATTAATAAAAAATCAGAAATCAAAAAGTACAAAAGGAATCTTTATTCATTCGGCATTACCTAGCTCTATTTTTCTTTCCAGGGTAGACCCCACTCAGGAAAAAGAAAAGTGAAACATTTTATTCACCAGTGGGCTGAATTTACCTAATGCTTGGCAAACCTTCATCAAACAAAGAATTGCCAACAGCCATTATAATTACAATAAAGAAGAATACAATATTCTTATTGCTTAAATATTTTTGTTTTTATTATGGGGGTAGAAAAGAGAGTTATAAAATAAATTGAAAAATAATAAAAAAAAACCCTATACCAAATATTGCCCAGTATGTGACAAGAATGACATAATGAAAGGAAGGCAAAGCAGTAATGGCATACAAGCAGAACTGCACTGGCAAGAATCTGACCCCAGAACTGATGCTGACGTGCACACCCAGAAAGCTGCTGTTGGTACACATCTCTTGCTCTCTGCAATGTTTCTCCATGTGTCTGCTGAAGTAAGATGATTGTTCACAATTATGGAAACAGAAGATATAAAACTCTTCATCTTGTTGGTTAGGGCAAATGCAGAGAATGTCACATTGTTTAACTTCTAGACAATTCTGTAAGCAAAGCCTCAGTAGGCTAAATCTGGTTATTTTACAACAGCTGACCCTACAATGGGCAAACCATTTAAATGCAGGCCAGATAAAGTTGGGGAACATCTTAATTCTGCTGCTTTTCTCAGTAAAACCTGTGTGCATTGCAAAAAACAATGCCAGTGTTGCTGTGCTAACTGCTAACATCACTTACTTCTTCCTTGACTATATACTGATTGTATATATTAGGTATTCCAGTGATTAGGGACAGTAAAACCATAATCTGGCTTTTGAAAAAAATGCATTGTATTGCCTGTGTGTATGTGCGTACATATGTTGATATGAACCTATGTATATACATGTATCTGTCTATCTATGTACACATATAGAATTTTTTAAAACGATTTTAGAATTTGCATGTTGGAAACCCAACTATATAAAAATAAGAACTGGGAGGTGAATATTCAATTAAATAGATTCCCCCACACCTCCCAGTTGACTCTGATTCACTGAGAGATTTAGACAGCAAGAATTAGGACCAATTTCAGTCTTGAATGATTCACATCACTTCTGGGTTTTGTCCCAAGCTTATAAAAAGAGAAAATTATAATAGGATTAGATTTCTGCACTTCCCTGTTTATTGGCCATTATTTCTCATTGTATTGTTTGCTTCATTTGTTTGTTTTGTTTTTGCTTCCTGACAAGGCTATTGAAGACTGCCTACAGAGAAACCACTTACCCAAATTGCTCCTTGTGGAGGGAAGGCAGAGTTTTAGAAATGAAGCTTGGAAAACTAAGCATCAGATTCTGCCTTCTTTTCTGTGTAGAGAACCTCAATTGACTTTGTTGCCAGTTCTGTCAACAGCTGGAGATGAATTCAGTACCACTGTGCAAATTTGAGGTGGTGAATAAATAGGAGATGATGGATTTAACTCAGAATTGTGTTATTATTGATGTTATTTGGACACAAAACTGGCTTTACATTGAATAAAAAATCATATACCTTGTTCTGTTATAAACAGAAGATTTGAGTGAGCAGTAGAAAATGCAGGGAGGCAGCAGAGGAAGCAGCTGTGGTGACTGAGAGGACCAACAGGAGCTTCAGGGGAATGCCAGTAATTCCATCCCCACCTTGCTGCCAAAGTGCTTGAACAAGTAGACTCTTGCAAAATGACGGAAGCAATCATACTCTTACCTTGTTGAAAGACCATTTTTTTCTCCTATTGATGCTCTGTAAAAGCCTGAAACTAGATTCCCAAGGTGTCTTCAATGTTTAAACAAATTCAGAAACTTTTCCTGAGCTGCTCTCCTGAGTAGGCAAAGAGCATTTTAGGTTACCAAGTGCTTAGTTAAGTGCCTGTCTTTGAGCTGTGATCAAATTAGACCAAGAGGTTACAGAAAGCTTTGCTTTACAGTCAGCAAGGAGGAGTTGGCAACTTAAAGGCAAAAATGTTCACCCATTATTGAAAGAGCATTATGACAAACTGCTGTGTTTTTCTAGGGCTCTATGTGTGGTCCATAAATTGAGTACCAACTAGTGGAATCATGCTTTCTTTTTCTCAGAACTATCAAATCCATCTTCAGAAACTTGACATCTCCATTCCCTTTATTCCAGAAGTAGCGTTGGATTATCTCTGGACCCAAATTTCTGGTATAGAAATATCACAATTGGAAATTCTATATCTGGAAAAACAGGTAGCAGACTTCTGAAAGCTGAAGCATATTTGGCTCAGATTAATGTTATAAAAAAGAAATTCTTGTCTCTCTGTGCTAAAGGACACCTTCTGCTAGGTTAATATCCCACATTTTACCTAAAACCAGTGTGATATAGCTGAGGACAGACATCGTACTGTACTTTTGACTACAATTCATATATAATACATCTGGTTTAATTATAGGATATGGATAATTTTTTCTCACTGACTCTGACAGCCTGACCTCTATGCATTATCAGATTAATATAAAAATCTTATTTCTGTCACCTGTACCTTGCTTATATACATGCTGGTTCTTCTAGCTGATATCAGAAAGGCTACTTACCTTTGTGTGTTCCTCTCCTTGTTATCAAGTGTAGTTTGAATGAACCCTAAAAGAATTTAGGACATCTAGGTAACCGTGTAGTAATAATTACATGAAGGAAATTATTTTCTTAATAAGGTAATTCTAAATTCATCAAACAGTTACATAAAACTACAGAAAATGTATTTATGGTTCAAGTAAAGTTTATATAAATTTCTCTCTTTTCAACACCTTCTTTAAATGCTTTTTCCTGTCAATGGCAATGTGCTAAATTATTATTTTTCCCGAGGCAGTTTTTCAATAGGAAAAGGACAATGATTTCTGTGGTAACTCGATTTTGAGAAGAGGAGTGACTGCTTTTGTAGTACAAGAACATATACACGGGGTGTCATTGATCTATAGTAGTGATCTACAGATTTGATTTTTTTTTAAAATTAAAACCATAGAATTTTTCTTAGGTCTTCAGGATAATGTTTGAATGTTTACTCATTGCTCTACAGAATCAGACGAGTTGTCTCTGTAGTTTAGTGTAGTGTCTTGAACAGTGAGGGACAGGCAAGCAAACAAGTAATAGTAGAGAATAACAGAAATGGGGATTGTCCTTAAACATCAGTAGAGATTGTTCTGTGCCCTGCAACATGTGAGTTGCTATGCCTGTAACAGATCACCCCCTGATGGAAGTCAGTGGCTCTGTGCCACTTTGTTCAGATAAGAATCTGCTATTTGGCAGAAGGAATACCATCTCTGTTTTCATTCCATTTTATCCTTCCTAAGATGTGCTTATTGTTTTAAACTTCCAGCACTTTCTTAGAATCTTATTAAGTGATCCCATGTCTATCATGGCAATGAATATTAGATGTTAATTATGTACAAAATGCAATTATTTTAGTAGCCAGTAAACTTAAATGTAATATGCTTTGATATCCTTCTAAGTTGTAGGGTTCTACCAAAATGTAAACAGAACTTTCTGACCTGCCTTCTGTCTGTCATGCTGCATTTTAAGTCCTGCTACCATATCTTGTCTTAATTGCAAGTATTAATATCGTCTGTGTTTTAAATTAGCTGGCTGAGGTAATCTGTTCATCTATTGATGGAAAATTAGAGTACTCCTACTCTAGAAATGTGGGTTTTTTTCATTTTTAGCACATAGAAAACTGTTTTTTCTGCTCATTGCTACACTCACTACACTCAAATTCTTTACATGCACAGTAGAAACATCTCCTTCATACATAGTCAAGAATTTATTGTTATAATGACTGAAAATTTAACAGTCTAATTCAAGAAATTCTATGTGTAGTTCTAATAGAAAAAGAAAGTAATATCAATAACACAGGTAAACTTGTTACATGTACAATTCCTAGTTCCTACCCCATTTCATGTGTTAGCCTCATGTCTCTACTGATGGTCTGACTGCTGAGCTTGGTGCTTTCATGCTGATACTATTGGTGGGGCATTACAGTGGACTGTCAGCATCTTATTTTGCCATTAAGAATATGTTTGTGTAGATCATTTCTTCTTGCTTGTTCTGGGATTGATCAGGAGTGACTTTTATACATTTTCTAACATGCTTTTATGCCTCTCATTTTTCTTCATTGGTCTGCAGTTCTCTGTTACACCTATATTTACAATATATGGTGATATTCCTTATGTTAGACTCTGTTTTTTGTTTCTCCCTAAAATGAGTTCTGTCCACCTCCAGGTGTACATGTCTTTAACTGACTGTGGGTAAGTTTTTTATAGTCAAGGGACCTCCAGTGCCAGCCTGTGCCCTCTCCTTCAGCATCCTGTGCTTGTGGCCCTCTTCACTGCTCAAGGATTTTTGTAGTAACAGGCCTGTTTTTCTCTGCACTACGTGATCATGTTAGAGTTGTAAATATCCCATTTTCCACAGGATAACTGCTTGTTATTGATTTGTAAATGAAAGGATATAAAGGTGCCCTGTACAAAGATAAACAAAAGTAAAATAAATTAGCCATAGACTTGTGGCCAATACAAGAAAGTGCTGTCATATTTAAACTAGGTAAACCAAAACCAGAGGCAGGTCAAGAAAAGGTCAGACAGAGCAAGCCTGACAAGCCTGAGTACTGAAGCCTTGTAAATCTGCATGAAGCATATGGTCTGCTAGCAATGGCAATACAGTATTACATGGTTACCTGGTTACATAATCTTTCATTTATTTCCCTTTTTGTAGCATCTTGCCTGAGACAGCAAGGGGAGAGCTGAACATTCATACAATGTTATTATAAGGAATTGGGTCATTTCTGGGTAGAGAATTCTCAGTAATTCTGTTGCTGAGTAACCGCAAAGCCTTCAACTGAAGCTCATCACCGGCACAGTCTGTCTCTGATTGCTCTGCATGTTAGTATTACTTCTTTCAGGTGCACTAATATGGCAGGGAGCACTTGTTTTTCTAATAACACATCATCTTCTCCCACTCTGTCAGTCCTAAATGTTCTTACCAGAGGGATAAAATTAAAAAATAATGAGAGAAATGGGTTCATAATAGTGAGAAAGCCAGTATTTTCTCAAGGATTTCTCAGTGTAGCACAGGTTGACACCAGATTCCTGCCTGCATTCAGACAGTAAACTGAATGGGGGCACTGTGATCTCTCTATATGACATGCTTCCTTCCTCTGATGAACATGATGTCCTTGAGGGCAAATGGACAAATCTTTCTGTTTGCAAACAGTTCAGAAATCAGCTCGGTTGTAGAGGCACTAGCATAATTCGATGTTAAATGCATGAAAGTAGGTGAAGGATGAAAAACTTTGGTGGCTATACTTTTGACAGGATCTAAAGGCAGTTAATTCTAACCATAGAACGTTATGAGAAATGTACTGCCCAGACAGCTGCATTCATGTCTGAAGCAGGAACTAATTTTTGCTGTCGCTTTATCTCATTTAACAGTGAGTGCATCTATTTCAAACTTGCTGAAAGGAATAATTTCTGATTTATTGTAGGCAAATCTTGCCTACTTTAACCTAGTTGTATTAGGTTCTGTTACGAATATAGTTACATCTTCCCAGAAGTGGCAGCAAAGTGTGTCTAAGCTCTTCTCTTGCTACAATAATGCTATTGCTGGTGTCTGAGCCAAGAAGGAAATATTAACTTGTATGGGTTATGACTGCAGGAGTTGTGCAGTATGGTAGAGGACTGTGGGAAGACATTTCAATCCCAGTTGTTGCATTACAAAGATTATTGGCTTCAGTTTGGACTCTGTAAGAAAGAGGTGTTTTTAAATGAGTAAGGACATGAAAGAGTAAATTTAGGACTTTTTTCTGAATGAAGGAAAAACATATTTTCATCCACAGGTACACAGAATCATTGGAAGGGACTTCTAAAGACACACAGTCCAAACCCCCTGCTATGCATGGGGTCATCTCTTAACCATATCAGCTTTGTTGAGCAGAATCTTCCAAGCCTTCAAGCAGAGATGTTTCACAAGGTGTATAGATACCATTCCCCAGGGCTTCATTCTTCCAGTGAAAATCTTTCCTTGTGTCCAGTCTGAATTTCCCATGCAACCACTGTTTCTTGTTACACTGTTTGGCACCACCAAGAACAGTTTGGTTTCAGGTTGTTGGAAGTTCTCATCTACTTCCCACCTACATCGCAGTCAGATTGCCCTCAACTGTCTCTCTCCCACTTCCACAAACTCTTGAACAGAGGCAATTTTGGCAGCCTTTTGATCTCTTCAGTTTTTTCTACATCACTTCTGACTTGGAGACTCAAAACTCTAGAAAGCCTGCAGCTCACAGAGCTATAGGTCATGTCAGAATGTTAGATACACTACCATGAAATCCAAATCTATTGCTAACATTGGCTGGAATGAGAAGACACTTTGGTGCCTGTGGTGCATCAAGTTTCAGCTACCTACATTTCCAGTTTCTGCAACCTAGGTAAACATTCTTCTACTCATCAAGACCTGAAATAAAACTGATGTTTGTTTTTTCCCCAATGTGGCTTTATCTCTTCATGAACTAAATTCTTTGAAAGCAAAAGTTCATATAATTTTTGTCCTAGTGGATAGGTCAGAGCACTTCAGCCCCAGTAAATCCATCTCTTATATTTTCTTTATGCTTTGAATTATTTTCTGGATGATATGTTTGGCTTGATATTTATGGCCTGTAGGGAATCTGAAAGCAATATTTATTTCCTGTAGTTCTTGGGCAGAGAAAAGATGTCTTTAAATGTATCCAGAACTGTTATATATACTTTTTAGTTGCCATACAGGATTCCAAATTACCTGTAATAACTCAGGAAGTAGGCCTGCCTCTTTTGGAGTATAGCTGGATGAGGAGTCTGGTTTAATGAGCAGCAGTTGTACAAAATCAAAACAAGATGTTCTGGTAATAAAGTATTGGTTGGGGAATAGTAAGGAATATATTATAGTGCTGCTATACCAATAAATCAACAATCTGAACTCAGCAATGAAATTGTGATTCTTATGCAGTCTCAGAAAAGATGTTGAAGGTCTATGGAGAGGTCAGATAGAGGTGACAAGTGGTACAGGGAGAAACACTTTAACCCAAAAGCAGTTTTAAATCTGGATATGTTTACTTAGCTGCAAATAAAAGTGAATTCAATAGTTGAAGAATTTTGTAATTCAGATCGTCTCTTTTATCTTTTCTGATGACACAGAGCAAAAGTAACTGTTGCACTGGCAGTGTTGGCTCCTTAAATCAATGGATTTAGCATTTCAAGGAGGAACTGAACAAGACTATTGGAATAAGTAGTAGTAACAAAAATATATTACAACAAATGAAAATCTTTGTGAGGATTTGATCCTGCTCCAGTAACTGGAGACTAGAACAAGGCAAAATTATCCCTGTCCCCATCCCTCAGTGTTTGAGATGATTTCAGGGCAGATCCAGGAATCCTTGATCGTCAGCATGAAAGTTGAAGAAATTCTTATAATGACAATATTCACACACTTGTAATATCCCAAAAATCTTCTATTTGGTTAATACTCTCAATACTTAATACTCTCAATATCTAGGGCAATAATCTATCTGCTCATACCAATACTGCTTTGGCATCTGTTATATCTGTCATGAGATAGAACAAGTCGCTTGAAGAAGTTGTGCTTGTTTTCTCAGGTTTTTGTAGTACAGATTTTAAAAATTATTTCCAAATCTGTATTTTTAAATGAGAATTTTTAAGCTTCATTTTTAAAACTTCAGTTGCATTATAATCTTTTTTTTTGTTTCAGGTGATTTGCCTAGAATATGGTCATATCTTTTTCCTAAGTGATTATGTTTCTAAGACCTGAAAATATGTATGAGTAATTTAAACTATTATGCCTCTCACCTCCTTAATTCTGGTAGTTCTGTACTACAGCTTGTTACTACAGCTTGTTGCTTCTGCTACTAATTAGAAACTGCAAATCAAAACCTAATTAAGCGCTTCAGCTAGGAAAACTGTGCAATACCAAAGAGTAGGTGGATTAATATGTTTAATATTTGACACAGCCTGTGGAGTGAAAAATAGAACCGTGAAAGTATGTTCAAAGAGTTGTGAAAATAAGGTTCCGATGGTACAAGCTGGAAATCTTTGTTATGCTATTTAGGCAATGTTGATCTGTTTTTTTGCTACCTTCTCCACAACCTCTTTTTCAGACATACAGAATTTCACAGTTGGCTATGTAATTTAAGAGCCAGATAGTGTCTTTTTTTTTTTTTCTCCAGCTACCAGCCCTGTGAGTGTTAAAACACTGAGTTTTTACCAGTGTAGTTTCAGATGGTTAAAATTTGAGTTAGTCTCTCCATGAGGTTGCACTCAGTGCAATCTTGATGTCTGCTGATTTAACTGGAGATGAAAATTACCTAAAAATGCCAGTGAAGTCTGAATTAAATTAGAGAAGGCAAAGTTGTCACATTTCTGGTCTTGTGGAGCGGAAATCACACCTTTAATTAAACCAGGACAGGTCTGACTAGAGAGGAAGCCTTTAACTTCAGATGTAGTGTGTACCATCATGCAATCTGTCACAAAAAGCTAATGTGTTGAACACAGTGGCTCCATGAAGAATTTGTAGAAATTTCACTATCAGCTTATGAAACCATCACATATAGGCATTAAGCTTTTCTTTGAGGCTTAATCAATAAACTGTTTTTCAGTCAAATGTTTAGTGATTATAAATAACAGATAATTTCTCAGATAATAAGGAATAACCAGGAAAAAATGGTTCCTGATACTGAATCATCTTTCTGAACTTGAAATTGCTGAAGTTGTTTCCATCTTTCAATTTACTAGCCTACTCTAAAGCCTGCACTTTGCAGGATTTAGAACTGCTAACAGCAGCTGAACGCTACACAGCCTTTCCACAAATATGCAAAATTTTGAATGGTTTTACTTGCTTCATGAATTTTTTGCTAGTGGATCCCATGGACTAGTAATTTTAGATACTCTAAAATGTGAAAACCAAATTTAATTTTTTTATTACTTCTTGTACATGCCAGCAATGTTATTCCAAATTTCCCAGCTTTGGCACACTTTATCATGTTGTCAGCAAATCCAGTTCAGACTGCTTCAATGACAAATATAAAATTCTCCAGTTAGCTATTTGTGAAATGCATTCGTATCAATAACTAACCCTACAAAAAGCAAGATGTTATTACTGCTTTGTGAATCAAAGGGAAGTAAAAACTTAAAGAATTATCCTTTACAGTGTATGAAAAAAATTTGACCATTCCTGTTTTGAGCTGTGCATTTCTCCTTCCCCTGTGCATCCAAAATAATGTTGAGCTCAGCATTTGAATACTTTTCTAAATAGGACACATAGACCTAAGCTCTTCAAATTGTGTCTTCCAATACCTAATGGACAATTATAGACAGAATAAAATTAGACTCTTCTCAGAGGTCTGTGATGAAAGGACAAGAAACACTACTACAGCAGTGGACATAAAGAAAGAAAAGTCTGCTCACTGTGGATGGTCCAGCAGTGTAATAGGCTGTGGAATCTCCAGCCCTGGACATCTTCAAAACTTGTCTGGGCAAAGTCTTGAGTGAATATGAAGTTAGATCAAGTTTCTCAGAAATTATGTTAGGTTTTTTTGAACAGGAGGTTGCACTACACTTCCTCTAGAGGTCTTTAAAATTTTTAATTTTTATGATTCTGGGGGTTTGCTGCATGTAGTATCCTGCATTCTTTTCTTCACAGTACTGAAACATTAGTTGATGGGATCCAAGGTGGCTTCAATTATCTTCCTGTGTGGCTTCAAACCTTTTCTGTGTGGGTCTTTGAAGAAGGGAGCTTATATCTATCCTCCCCCAGCTGTGTACAAAGAAATGCATGAATCTCTCTTTAAAGGGATTTTTTGAATAAGTCCTTATATTTCAGAAAAGAACTCTTAAGCTGTGGATCCAGGCATATAAGGGTGCTCATGTTCCTCTTTCACATTTCCTACATAGTATTTTTTTGACATCTTGAGTTCTGCTTAGACAGAAAATTTCTCTGCATTTCTACGGTGAGCTAATAGCCCTCCTTGGCAGTGGATTCAGACTTAAGTTCAGACATGAGGCTCTGCATTATGGAGGAAATAATTATTAGCTCTAGATTCAAGCCATTATGCAGTGTAACACCCCTAGAAAGAGGGTCAAAAGTGCACAGCTGTACATTTCTCTCTAGTTTATTTTTCAGAGAGTATGTGTCTTTGCTTTTAATATGTTTTTCTGACATGGTTTAGGGCTAGTTTCATATTTTAGAATTTGCGATCCAGAGTCCTACTCACAAGTAAATCTATAAATGAGTTTTGATACAATTAAATACTACTGTTTGCTGGTTATGGTCACTTTAGATCCAAATGAAAACTGATTATATTCTCCCTGCATCAATGACTGGATTAGCTGTTTGATCTACCAATTAAAAGGTAGTGGTTTCTGAAAATACTTTGTTAAGACTGAATTTGATACTTTTTTTTTTTAATTTGAGTCTATTCCAAGCTTAGTTTGTGACTTAAGCTTTATTATTACTAGCAAAATATGTCTGTTCAATCATGACTATAATATAAGTGTGAAATGAACTTTTTCCCTTTGGTTTACTGATGTGAGAGGGTAGGATAGGAAATTCTCACAGCTGGCAGACAAAGAATTACTGTAGTTGCAAAGTGGTTGGGAACACGAATGTTGATTATTTCAATGAAAGAATTTAATTAGGCCTCCTAAGGAACAGGATATTACTGACATCACTGATTGCCAAAATGAGCAAAGTAATACAGCACTTACCATTGCAATATCACTCTCTTAATGATGCCATTATTAGGATTTGGCTGGCATCCTGAAATGTGTACAATAGGTTGGCAATAGTATAATGATTTGGAAATCGCAGATGTAAGGCAACGATGTGAAAGCCAAAGGTTTACTGAAAAGAAGTCCAGATGAAGCATTTTTAGTGCCTCTCAATGGCAAGGATCTGTAATGGACTGACTCTTTCTGATTACTGCAACATATAGGATAATTTAAAAAATCAAAAAAGTCGCTGTGTTTTCTTAGTCTCACATTCCCATAGGCAAGCTTTTATTCCTTTTTAGTTTTACCTCTTCCCTTATTAGGAATGTTCTTCTACCCTGTAGTATACCTATAGATAAGATTTAACAGGTTCTCTGAGAAATTTCTCTTTTAGTTGCTGCACTGATATTTCATTAAGTCAAAAAACCAAGGGACTTCACAGGATCCCGTTATAGGTCTCCTTGTGGATATACAGTTTTCAAATGTGAATTCGCTGAACTAGATCAGTTTCTGTGCTGCTCTAAATTTCTGTGCTCATGTGACATCCCTAAAAAGCCAGATTAGGGAAGACTCCTTTCTCACTCTAATACACACCATTCTTCTCCAACACACATGACAGATAGACTAACAGTGGAGAGACATAGGTGATGTAGCCATTAAATCTGGCACTATCTGTACCTCTGCCAGATAATGTTCAGTTTCTCCCTATAGTCCAATTGTATTCCTTCTGTACAATTTAAAACTGCTTAAAATCTGGCTCATATAATGTGAACTAAGTAGTGCTAGCTTTTAAATTCTGTCTGAATTTGAATAGACAAATGTAATCCTAAGCACTTTTATTTTCAATTTGTATAAAAATTCTTGTGGGGAGGATACTGAGGATTGAATTATGAAGGTATTATCAAAGATATTTAAATGAATGGCATACAATGGAAGAATGAGGAGGGAATAGCCAATCTATATTTGGAGCTTATAAATTCTCTCCTCATATGCCTTTTCTGTCTCCTCTGCAGTAGAGATGTGGTTTGGTATGCTGGTATTTGAAACAAGTGCCTTTAACAGAACCATTTATAGGGCATATTGAATTTGGGATATTGTATTAAGAAGAGAAATACTTGAAATGGAATTACATTTGATATTCATGTGCAGCTAATATTAGTTCTAGTAACTAGGAAATGAGAAATGTTTTGAAAAACTTCTTGTGGTATAAATATACCAAAATACTTTGGATTGAACCTTACATTGAATAGATCCTAATGATTCTTAAAATTTAATTTCCATCTAATAATAAATTATGGTGAATTCTGCGCCAGCCCCTTATTGCTGAATGTACAATAATAGCAGCTAAGAAAGCTGTGCAGCTTTTTTCAACTCCAAATCCCTTCACACATTTTAAAATTCTGAGATTACCCAGAATGTGATTCCATTCTTTGCTCTGTTTGAGCCTGCAGCCTCTATTTTAGAAATGCAGCAGAGCTGTTCCCTTCATTCATTTGCCTTATGTAGCATTTCCCTTTATGGCTAGACAGCAAGGCCTCTGCTCCCCCTCTACCCCATTTTGAATCTGAAATGAGTTCACCTGCCATATAATTTAGACTAATCTCTTCACAATATTATGGTGTACCCATAGGAAATTACTTGCAAAACAGTGAAATATTCAAAGCTTACTTTCTGACTATTTTAAAACCTTTTGTAAACAATTATCCATCTGTTAGCACTGTACAGTCAGAGCAAAATTTGTCTAATAATAAGTAGTTTCCTAAACTTCATGTAAATAAACTATTTTTGCTGTCAAAACCAGGTACAACGTTCACGCTGAGATGGATGAACATATATATGACAGAATTTGGGCCATGATCCCCTTAACCTCTGAACACACCTGGAATAATGACTAGAAATCTTCATGACTCTATTTCTTTTTCCATAGGAAGAAGTGGATAGGAATTGTAGATTTTCTTAGATCTGAGAGTAGCTGATGTGTTATGTCCCAGGGGAAAAGCAGATGTCTGTAAGACTGTCAGTAGCCAGATTGTTTGCTGCACTGCATTGACACTGGCTGTTCTGATGTTTGTATCCCCTCAGGTGGGGCTTATGTAGATTTCTCTTTGTCTTACACCTGGTGGAGTGTTCCAATCAATAATACTGCTCTCACCTATCAAATCAGTGTAATCCTGGAAACTATTTTGATAAGGAACAGGCTCTGAAAACCTCAAAGTCTTGTTTAGCTGTTGGGTGAGGGTGTTTTGCCACAAACAAGTCCAATCATCTTTGGAGTAGGACAAACCCTGAGGTTTTTACTGACACATAATAGTAACCGAGTTACTATTTGAATTATAGTATCAACATCTGAAAATACAAAAAGGGAGTGAAAGCATGTTTTGAGCCTAATAATGTAAATAAAGTCTCTAGTAATTCCTTGGCTCTTTTTTCCCCTTGAGAAAAACATATGGCCTTGAATAAGGATTTACCTGTTGTTTTGATTTTGTAACCAGCAAAATGCCTTGAGTGATCAGTAAAATCAATAGTTAAATGCTTCCTTGTAACCAACCCCCTTGCTACAACAGGGTTGATTTTTGTGACTGCAATTATTGCTGCTTATACCCTGAACTGTAACTATACTTTTGGTGTTGTTATCTAGGAAAGCCATGGTAGTATCCACCTACCTCATAAGGGTGTGAAAGGTGTGTAGCTGTGCTACTAAGAATAATTTTCAGTCCTCTAATCTTTAATGATTATATCAAATACCTTTGTTGCCTCCTCAGGGCAAATTTTCCTAATTATTTATGGCACTACAGTAGCCAACAGGCCAAAATCTTGGTGCTGCCATTATGAGCATCACTTCCTGCCATGTATGAGTCCTGATCAGGTCATCAGGATATTCATTTCTAACTCTTCTTGTCTGGGTTCTGAGGTCCGAATCTGCTTGTAGATAGTTCTCTACTGAAGAGAAATGTGCAGCAACTGTTATGTTACTGATGTGAATGATTGTAAGGTAAAGTAAGATTTTTTACCAAATGAATAAAGCTATTATGTTCTAGCTGTAGCAAGATGAGGTTTTTTTTGGAGGATGAGTGACTTTTCTTCAGATGTGACAGAGCTTAAAATAAATAAATCTTTATCACGCTTTTTTTTTTCTCAGAGTAATATCTCAATGAGGAAAAGAAAATACGATGTGACTATAATTTGATGTATCAAAGAGCTGCTGGTTTAAAGCAATGTCTCTGGAGAAATCTTGTTATATGGCAAGTTTATGACTAGATTTTTATTGAATGAGATTTTGAAACCAGAATGAATGAGTGGTATTATATTCACATGAAGGAAAGTACAAGTCCATATCATATGTGGGTCTGTCTTCTGAGGATATATAGCATGATGATGTCACAGATGCCTGGCTTGGAGGCAGGAAATCCACTAAGAAACATTTGATCAGAAGTTATCAATATAAATAACAGATCAGAATCTTTTTTTCTGTATGGAGTATGATATATGGAACTTTGAATATTACAGAATAAATATTCTAAACCCTACTGCTGTTTGGGCATTAACTGATAGTGCAAACTATGATGAAATAAATAATCAGATATAGCCCTTATTATTTTCTAATGGTAAATATATTCAGTAATATCAACATTTTGATTTTTTTTTTGCTTTCATTTACATAATAGGTATTGAATTACCTTTTAAGAATGTTTTTAAAATTTTATATTTTCAAGTAAAAGTATCTGAGAAAGATTTCAGATGTGCAGGCTTGAACATAGGTTAAAATTTGTATTTTTAAAATATTTATACTTTGCTTGTCTCAATTGAATATACATTTTATAAGTTAGCTTAATAACTCTGAGAATAACCTGTATACTCCTTGCCATGAAAATGAATTTGTAGAATTAGGAGAAGATTGAACATATTCTGTCAGGACCTAATAAATACCTTTATTTACATCAGCAGTGTGTAGCTCTTCCTTCCTGAGGGCCAATTATATTATTTCAAAAAGGTCAAGGGGCTAGAAATCAATATTCAAACTGTTTTTCCAGGCTCAATTAGATTAAGTAAGTTTTTGATGAATTTTCTCCCTCAGGCTGCCTTAATGCCTCTCACTGTGACAAGCATTGCCCTTGCAGAACCACTATCCCCAGGGGAAGTTGTTGAGGTCCTGCAGACAGAAAGCAAACTCCCAGCTGTTCAAGGAACTAGTTAATAGAACACCCTAAGAAACTGCCCTCAGGGATAAGGGAGCACACCAGAGTTTGTAGGTCTTTAAGTATGCTTTCCACAGTGTGCAAGAGCTCTCAATCCCCAGGAATAAGAAATCAGGAATGGAGGGCAAGACTCACATGCTGGACAAACCAAAGGGCAAGAAATAAATGTACAGGAAGTGGAATAAGGGACAGATATCCTGAAAGAGTACAGGGACACTGCCTGGTTATGTAGAAGGGGTCAGGAAGGCCAAGGCACAGATGGAGCTGAACTTGGCAAGGAATACAAACAGTAATAACAAGGTTTTTTCACAGGTATGTCAGCCCAGAAGACCAACCCCATCCTGGGCTGTATCGAAAGCCATGTGGCCAGCAGGTTGATGGGACTTGTTCTTCCTCCCTACTCCATTTGGATGTGACTTCACTTCCAGCTCTGGGGTCCACAGCATAGGAAAGACATGGACATGTTGGAATGGGTCCAGCAGAGGGCCACAGTAATCATCAGAGGGCTGGGATAGGTCTCCTATAAAGAAAGGTTGAGAGAGTTGGGGTTATTCAGCTTGGGGAACAGAAAGTTCTGGAGTGACCTTATTGAGGTCTTTCAGTATTTAAACAGGTCCTATGAGAAAGATTTGAACAAGTTCTAGCAAGGTCTGCTGCCTTAGGGCAAGGGGTGATGGTTTTAAGCTAATGAGGGCAGATTTAGACTGGATATATGGAGGACTTTTTTATGCTGAGGGCGATGAGACACTGGAACAGGTTGTCCAAATTGTGGTAGATGCTCCATGCCTGGAAACATTCAAGGTCAGATTGGACAGGGCTCTAAGCAACCTGATGAGGTGACCCTTCTCACTGCTGGTGACCTTAACATTTCCACCTCCAAATATTGTATTTTATAATTCTATGTTGAGGTTTCTTTCCCAGTACGTTCATTATTATTCAGAAGTTGGTGTAACTGGCAATGAATAAATTAAGTAAAAAATCCCCATGACAGGTGTCAGACTAAGTGCCTATATCGGCTGTCCTATCGTCTGAAAGACTTACCTAAATCCACTTCAATAATCAAATGGCATTTGTGGCTTCTTGATGATGATAATTGTGTACCAGAAGTAACAACTAGCAGATGGAATATTTTTCAAATGCACAAATAATTTTGGGAGGGAGAGAGTGATTTCAATTTGAGTCACAGTAATGCTGTGTTGATTTTATGCTTTTTGAAAAGGAAATATGAAGCAAATAAGCAATATTAAGCAAATTAAAAATTAGAAACTGACACAACTGTAATTTGTAACCTATGCAAATTGTCTTTCCCTGAAACCATCTGGTCAGAATTAAGCCAGACAATTACCAAAAATGTGATAGGTCAATAGCAAGCAAAAAAGCCATGACCATGGAGAACAGTCAGTGCCATGGAGTACAATCACTCTACACAGTGGATAAGCCTATCTTTATTGGAAAGCATGTATTATATTTTCTTCTATGAGAAAATTTATACCAGATCTAATCAATGGTGATATGTGTGTGTTCACATGCATTCTCACCTGCCATCCTAATTTATATTTTCCAATAAACTAATTTTTGTTTCCCAAATTTTAGATCATGAAATTCGAAGATATTAAATCTTCCTGAAAAATATTGTTTTGTCCTCATTCATAATGATCTGGGACAAAGTTCTTTGGAGAGGAGAAATGATAAAAAGTACTTGATTTATTTAAGTCATCCTACCAAAGTGCAGTTAATGAGTTGATGTCATATATATCCGTCTTGACAAACAAAATTGTAACCTTTTCTAATGAATATGCTTTCTGGCTCCCTGAAAATGATGCCATAGAGATACTATTTTTGACTTTTCTTTTTCTATGACAGCATTTTATGAATATAAAAGACCCAGAGTTTATGCTTTACTGAGCAGAAACCAGCAATCTCTTCCTGTCTATACCTCTGCTTCTACTTTTGATGTGTTTTTCCATGCTGTGGAAACTCATACAGAATTCTTATGCCAGTTCAATAGAATTTGATAGCCGAGAGTAAGTTTTTCATTTAGTATTCATCATAATCCATTAAGAATTTAATCATGAATGTTATTTGTCCTACATTGGACATGTAGGTGCAGAATTCAGAGTACAAATAGTCACGTCTATATGCAAAGTATATACAAGTGACTTTTCCATGTTTCACTTCCGGGGAACGTAAAATGGTAAAACAGATAAATGGTAACCAGTGATAGATGGCTGCAAGGGACCACTGAGGTTATAGTACTTAACACAACCAAGATCTCTGAAAAGAATGATCTGAATACAAAAGAACCTTAGTTGTGTGCAATTGCAAATATAACTACATATTAGAAGATGAATAGCAACTGAGAATAAGAACATGGTTCATAAAGTCTTTTGCATAAAAAAAATGGAAAAGACTACAAATCTGGCTCTCAGGCATCTCTATTGTCAGTAAAAGGAATGTTTTATCCTGAGGTCTCAGACAATGTCCTGAATAAAAAATAGTCTGGAAATCTTTAGTTAGCCTGCATAAGGAAGCATTCTGTTTTTGTTTGTTTCCTAATAGTTTGCATGCTGGTGCTTAATTTATGAGAATAGATGGTGGGGCTTTTTTTTGTTTCCCTCCATGTTATGTTGCTACTCTTATCTTACCCAGTACTTCTGAAGGATGAATTTTATACTCCCTTGAAATCAAGTCCTGAAAGCTGTCAGAAGCAAGACGAGAGCTTGTATAATGCTGGAGTTATTTAGGGATTCAGAGCCAAGGTCTCTGGGGTAATTGTGCATGACATTTCAGATCTGAGATCTGTCTGCGTCAGTAAGGTCTCAGTCCATCTAAGATCTGTCAGAATTCTTATTTCAGTTGCTCTGTTGAAATTTAATCTCTTAAAACCCCTCATCAATAATTAGGATTATGCGTGATTCCTGATTAAAGTTAGTAGCAATGGGGGATCAGATTGTTAAAAACAATCATGAAGTGTTATCATAACTCTTGATCAATCATAAGAAAGGTTTAGTAACCTAAGATAATTCACAATACTTAGAGAGAAAAAGGAAGTCTACATTTGAGAAGAAATTATGATAATTTAAGGATTTTTTTTACTCATTCATTCTTGAGGAACAAGTGACATTTTAAGTAAGATTATATATAATTTTGTCTACTTGGTTTCCTTGGACGTTCACAGTTTTTGACATATATAACTTAATGGAATTTAAGGATATGTGAACTTAAATGTGAAATACAGTGTTAGTCAGCTAAGTGTTTTACTTGTTAGAAATGAGAGTTGAAATACACTTTTTGCAAATTTTTATTCAGAAGTTGCCTGTAAAACTCCTCTTTTCTAGGATATGCTCCATCATCTGCCATAGAGGATGTACTCTGGGAAATAAACTCTGCCCTGGGCGATTGTGGGTCTAGAGGGAACTGGGCTTGCCTGCACTGGAAGTCCCTGCTCTATCTCTTCCATTGCAAGTGAGAACAGTGTTCAGGTGCATTCTGTCATGGGATGATTTCATCCATGTTCAAGATTAAGAAAAAAGATACTCCTAGTCTGAATCCAGTGTCCATATTGCTGCTGTTCAGGTCCAAATTTCTGAACTTTGTAACACGTTGCAAAAGAAAAGTAGGGAATTGAGGAGCAGGTTGGCTGCAACAAGTTACCTTTGAAAGGTTTTAGCACTAGAAATCTATATGATGTGAAATTCCTTGTTTGTGCTTTTCTCTTGAAACCAAATATGCAGAAGAGTTTTGCATGAAAGATGGGAACAATATTTGTTTTGAGGCAGTTTTCTTTCAGCTATTTCTTTCAGCTACTGAAAGAGTGTGAAATTTAAAAGACCAGAATTAAGTACACAGGCTGATGTTTGCCAGGTAGTGGTTGGTAGTTTCCTGATGTTGACAGAGGATTGGTCTGCTTGGACGGTTCATGGATGTCACAAGATCTGTTAACTTCTCTGAGGCTTCTCTGTTTGCATTCACTGTCCCTTTTGGGCTTCTATGGCAAAGTATGACATGAAACTGGGTAAAAGCTACAATAACTCTTTCTTATTAGGTTTATAAGCTAGAAAAATGAAAGCAAAGTGGTTCCTGTTCAGAATGATGAACTGAAGAGTTTATTAATCTATGAACCCAAACTTTTTCAGGCTTTTTATTTTTTCACTGCTCATACTTCCATTTGTTCTGTTTCTTTAATGCCATCGTAATTTATTTAATACTTTAACCTCCTGATTTCAGGGACTGAATTTATCCATGGTTTGAAAAACTTCCAGAAAATAATGACTATGGGAACTATCAAGTGCTACTGCAATGCAAGAAATGATTGACCAGGCTAAGATCAGATTTCTGGCTTCCTCTTGGTCAAGTAAGTTTTTCATGACCCTTTATATTAAGCTTCAATGATGTGTGGCATATTTTAGTCAATACCTAGAATTTTGTTATTCAAGCCCAGTGGAAATTATATACAAAGCTGCCAATATTGATCAAATAGCACTATTTGGCTAATTCCTTTGCTTGTATCAAAGTAAATATTTACAGATTATCCATTAGTATTGTGAAGAGTCTTTTAGCCCTGAAAATGATACTCAGCCTTTCTGCTTTATACTGGTTTCACAGGTATTTTTCCTCTTTTGCAAGTTCTTTCACAAGTGGTTCTCCTCTTCTTTTTCAAATATGCCTGACATAAAGATTATGCTATGTTTGCAGTGACCATTTGTAATGTTTGATTACATTAGCATACTGTGAATGTATATATTGATTGGAATGTAGCAATTCAGAATTAAAGTGGAAAATTCCTCAAAAATAAAATCCATCACTGCCTCATCTCAAAGTACCGACTTATAGTAGTGCAAAAAGAGGCTAACACTGTGCTCTTTTGTGAGAAGACAGATTATGAAGAGGGCATATTAATTTCAAATTTATTTACTCAAATATTAATGACATTATATGAAAAATATCTGCACACAAAAAAAATTAGTTATTTCCTCCTTATTGCTTGTTTTGTGCTTCCTTATTCTCATGAGGAATTCTCTTATAACCTTGTAGCAGAAGACACAACAAATCCTTTAAGCTTTCCATCTCCTGTACTTGTTCACTGACCTTATGTAAATGCAATTGTTTATGCTTAATTTTTATAGTAATGTATTGAATGAAGGCTTGTGAAATGAAATTGAAATGAAATAAGTTCCAGCAACCCTCTTTCTAGTGGTGACGTGACAAACGAAAAAGAAAATAAAAATGGATTGTGCAATTGAAAACATAATGTGCTCATGGAACAGTGCATTCACCGGCTGCAATGTGATAAGACTAATTGCTATATATGCAAGGAAGGATTTTACACAAAAGCATTATGGGACATATATTCGTAATTTAAAATAACATGAAGATTGTTCCATGCAATGATGCTTATGTAATCTATCAAGAGCTAGAAGAAAGGTTTAAATACTTCTGTTTGCCCTCTTACATTTCAGTATGATGCTACATTATTCCTGATTCCATTATGTACATTTTCTACCTTTAAACATGGTTATGTGTTTAGAGTGAAAGGTTGGAAAAGAAAGTAAAACAGAATTCACACATGCTTCATTGATAAATCTCTAAAGATCTTCTTGGTGGAAAGAAACTGTATTGTTGATATGTACAGGATGGTGCTGTAAAACAGTAAGTACCATAAGTTGAAATTTTATGTGACTTTGCTGGATTTCCTCTTCTGTTAGTATTTTGTAATTAATGGAATGTGGATTTTAATGGTTTGATTTCCTGTTGTTGCTTTGGGAAGATTCAGAGCTATGTTTTGTTTAAAGTTCAGGTTTCATCTCAGCAGAAGCATAAATATCTAACTTTTCAGGGCTTTAAATTTTATGATTCCAAATATCAGCATGATATTTGATAAAATAAAAGATACAGAGCAGTTAAAAAAAAAAAGCCACATGGAGAGGGCAAGGGGAAATGAGTACAAATTGCATTGGAAGGGTTTTCATCCTGACATAAGATATTTTCACAAGAAATTTTTCACAGTAAGAACAGTAAGATGCTGGAACAACTTCCCCAGGGAGGTATTGGAATTCCCACCCTAGGTATTTTCAAGGTGCATTTGGACAGAATGCTAGATTCTGATTTAAACTCAATTTCTCAGGAAAGCTTGTGCTGAATTATCTTTTGAGACTCCTTCTATCCTGGTACATAACCTAATCATCTTCTAGATGGGAGCTCTATGACAAACTGGTCCTTACTCGGGACAGGCCTGGGAGAATTCTGTGGCTGATGGTTTCCCAGGATGGTAAATAAAGACTGCATAAGTCTCTCTCTTGTTTTATGACTGAGGATGTTGTTAATGTTTAATGACAAATGCAGCAATGCTCTCTTCTCTTTTCTGTTAGTCCTTCTCCATACATTCAGAAATCTGGTTTTAGTTAGCAGTATTCAGGGGAAGATTTTATGTATAACAGTTATTTTAACTTCCTTCAGTTCTTGTATAAGGGGAAAATATCCCAGATGTTTCCCAAATATCAAGATATTTTCCTCTGAAATATGAAGAAACCAAAGCATGATGAAGTGAGATGATACGATACCTAGTAGCTTTAGCACTTAGCATTCCACTCAGATGAATTATCTGGCCTTCAAAAGACTCTTGTAAAATCAGTGGGGAACTGAAACCCCTACATTTTTCCCACCACGCTGCAAAGACAGTTGCAATGTAGCCAATGCGTGAACCATCCAAAATGTTTGTCTAAAGCCAGACAGAAACAGAACTCTCAGATCTTCAAGTTTCTAAACCTGGGCCTTAATTCTGAGATCAGAACAAATATTTGTAATCCTCTCCATCTCTGCTGACTGACACTCAAGGGTGTAAGTTCTGGTATGTGAGAACAGAGTTAACTTAAGTGATTGGATCCTGTGCTTTTCAGATAATTTCTGTTTAAAATACATTGTGCTGCTTTTTCTTGGGGTGTTTTTATTTGTGGCAGATTGCTGTATCTGTTTATATGATTTATTGCCTTCTATGAAATTTTTGAGCTGATTTTTCACCATCTGCATGTAAATAAATTGCACTGCCAAAGGTGGGAATTGACCTCCCAGGGTTTACCTAGAAGTCATGACCAGATGTATCCTCAGGTGAGTTGACTGAATTGTTGAGATTAATGATACCACACTCTCCAGGCAGGACAGGATGTTCACATTTTAGGATGTACAATGCCTTGTATCCTTCATAAAGCCTTGTGGATGTTCATCAGCCAAGGAGGGCATCAGTAAGCAAAAAGAGATGTCTCTTGTCTGTATATGATGATGCATTTTGCTATGAGAATGATCAACAAAGAATTTGAATATTGAAATGTTTCCTCCATTTTTCTTAATGTTTCATACTGTGGCATGAGGAAGTGGCTTTTTTGTACCCTGTAGGCCAACGTGGGCTGACAGAGATGGTTTTGTGTCAATGGTGAGTGATTGCAATGCTTATCAGGTCATTAATGGTAACATTTTTATTAGAGAGGTGAGTTACAGAGAGTGAGCTGCAGACTGGGATGTTTCACTGAGATGTACTAACTTAGATAAAGAAAAGAACATTTACCTGAGTGCAAAGCTTTGAGGAAAAGTGAATCACCTAAACAGATACTCTTTAAAGCAAACTTTCTACTCTGTATTACGGCAGTGATTTCAGGTGATGGTCTAATTTAAGCGTTCTTCAGAATTTGCTGTGTTTTCTAGCAGTTATGAGCAAGGGAGATCTGAATGAAATATTATGATGGGCTCGATGATGAAGGATGAACCCTTATGAGTGGCTTGGTTTCCCTGAGATTTCTGTCATATATTGAGAAAATATATGTGATGCTAGAGAGCACACCGCTGAAAATTCATGAAAGAGAGAGGGTAAGCCTGCGTGGGTGGAATGAAGCACTTTTTCCTCTTCACCACCACCAACAGACAAAAGACAAGAGGAAATACTATGATGCTAAGCCTAAGTGTTACACCTTGATTCTTTGCTGCCAAGAGTACTTGGGCCTACATGTACAGCTATACATTAGGCTCTCATTCTGTGCATGACTTTTACACCCTGGTGCCTCTATACACTGACTCTATCCATACTGGACAAGAATACCTGCTGCACTTTTCAGGACAGTCTAGTACAGAATGATCTGACTTTAAATACAGTTAATTCAGTGGTTAATTCAGTGTTCCTTTAAAAAGCAATGACAACAAATAAAACTCCAGACCTCAATTTGGATTTCAGTGGGCTTTATGCACCTTGAAACATGTCTTCCATCTTGTTGCATGGGAGAAATTTACTTTCCTTGATTAGATTTTTAAGACCCCAAGGCCATACCCTGAGGATCTTTGTTGCTCATTCCCTGCCCCTTCTACACCCTAGAACCACCAGATAACAGTGAGGGTATAGAGACCTGTAGTAGGGACAAAAGATGCACAGCACTGACTGGTTAGAATATATGCACCAAAATATTTCCCACTGTGAATGTGTAACTAGCTTTTAGCTTGGAGCATGGCACTAAGCAGAATTTATGTACAGTCTAAGTCATCTCTCATACCACTGTTAAGCTTCATTCTTCTATGCCTGTGTGAATAGGAGAATGTTTCCTTCAGTTGTAGGTTCTCTGTTTAACATTTGTTGAGATGAGCATCTGTGTCTGAGAAGCATATGGAATTTTATTTGGAGTAGGAAAGTAGCATTCTGCATGTGCTTTAGTGATTATGAAAAATATATATATTTTGAAGGGACTATATTCTGAAAGTGTCAGGGGCCAGATTGACTTGCTGTTACTGCATGTTCTTGATTTGTTCCAATACTGCTCTGTGGATTCTTGTGATCAGCTCTGCAACACTCTTATGAGCACAAAGAAATAAGAGTCAAGCTGTTTAGTTTGTAAACTGGAGAAGGACAAATGATACTCTCATACTGTTTCAGCCAAATAGTTCCCCTTATACTCTGCCATGATTCTTGTGTTTTGATGAGATTATTTTACACTGGGGAGCCAGCTTTAGGGAAGAAGCCATTTTCTTTCCACTGTATTTCTCCACACAAAACTATATCACAAAACTTTATGACTACAAGGTCAGAGGAGCTGTTAGGGAACTGATTTTTGACTTGGTATTAGTCTCACCTTCTTCTTTCGTATAGACTTCAGCCCTCATTAGGCCCTTTTTTTTCTCAATTGAAGTGTTTTTTATCTCATTTTCCCAACAAATCAATCAGTCAGGACCCATTCCTATGAATACAGAATATCCGTGGAGGAAAATATTGATCTCTCCTTAGGTCTGCTTAGCTCTTTCTTACTATCCAGTTCTCCAACAGATGCTAAACAGAAAGTAATAGGATTAAAAAGACATTTATCATATTCTATTTTTCAGTGCTGAAGAATAGAGACTTACACAGGTACTGGGAGTCATTATTCACTCTGGTCAAAGAGTGCAGTTGCCTTGCAATGATTATTTGCCATGTGGAAATATTTGTATTTCCTGCTGTGTTAATTGCTGTTACTAGTATGATCTGGAAGATAGGTAACAGCTACCACAAAGTCACTTGTTAGCCAGTCAGATTATTATAGGGAGTGAAAGGCAGACAAATCATTTTAATAGGATTTGTTGCTACTCCAGAAAATAAAAGATTTCAGAAACAAAAATATACCACTTAGAACCCTGCTTGTTTTCCCTGCTAACACTGCTCCCTGTTGTGCACAAATATCTGTACTGGCATGAGATCAGGGTCAGGGCTGCTAAAGGTAGCTACAAGATGATGAAGAAACACAGGACAAAATAAAAAAGACTTGAGGTTTACTTGTTAACGTGAAAAGTGGACTACTCCTCTTATGTAAAAAAGGAGTCCCAAATCAAACCTCAAAAAAGGTAGGCCCATTCCCTTGTATTATTTATTACATTTCCTGAGGACCACTCTTTGTTTGGGTGTTCTGCATGTGTGAACCTGCGGCTGTTATGCTTAAGCATCTCCTTCCATTCTAATAGTTCTGCTTTCCCCTCTCTCCTTCTTATAGCTCGATACCAAGGAATTCCACCATGGCAGAGTCCCAATGGGCACTGCTGCCTCTGATAGTTCAGTCTTTGCAGAAGTAGGACAAGACACCTGGCCTCTATGGAGGAAGTGTTGGATCATGCACCATCTTAGCCCATTTCAACTGAAATTCTTGTTTCAAATTCCTCCCCAACAACTGTTTTAATTCAAACACAAACTCCCATTTCCTCCAGTGATCAGATGAGCTGTTGATCAGTCTAATATTGCAAGTTATAATTATGCTGATGTCCTTAGCTGCTTCACCGGCAAGCTGTAGCTCTGTGACCAGCATGAAAGGAAGGCTTGGTGGGTTTCAACCTCAGGCTGAAACGTGTTAGATGGCGAGGAAGAAGGAGGACTCTCGCGTGGGAAGCAGATGGGTTTATTCAGTCTTGGGACCCACAAGGAGAGAGTGCGAGAGTCCGTCTCTATGGATCAGGTTGCCTATTAAGTATCAGGGGTGTCTCCCAGGCAAGGAGATGCTTACAACCAATCTCAGGTGAGGGAGGGAGTGACCAATAACAGGGGACAATTGGCAGGGCCATCTATGGGAAAGAAAGGGGAGTGAGAAACTTGATACCTTGCTGAGTCTTACTAGAACTCTTCAGGCCTAGGGTGTGGTTGGCAGTGTGATTGACAGGATCCATCTCAGGGAAAGACCACAAGGAATAGGGGATGGAGGGGTTGAAGGGATATACCATTACAAACAAATAACAAAATATACAGAAATTTGGAACACCCTAAAATGTACACCACAACAGTAATGAAATACACGATAACACAACATACTTGACTTGAGGTTGGAGTTTTTTGGCAATAAGCATTATTTGCTTTGTGCAACAAACACAAAATCCTTGGCCTGAGTTGTGTGTGGTAACTGTGCTTTATTCACCAGCTGTCATGCTGTGTGTAGTGCCTATTGCCATTATAAATACTGGGTTAGAACACTTACATAAGGTACAAAACTAATAAGGAATGTCCAGGGGGTTATTACCTTGGTTACCCATGCAAGCCTTTTTTATTTAAAGGAGACACACAATAATTTAGTTGTACGGCTTAAAAGCAAAACAGAAGAAGGCAAGTAGTTATCAGCCTGGTGTTTCAGGAATCTTGATTTTCAAACTACTTATAGACACAGCAAAACTTGAAATTTATGGACCCCACAGAAATATGGATCTTGCCCAGCCTTTTTGTTCTCTATTCCCAAATGTAAGCTAAAAGTAGAAATAAACACCTACAATGCATATCTTGGCATTAATATCTTTGCTAATGCAGCAATCTTGCTGCATTGTGGCAAGATGTGTCATTTTAGAGCAGTTAACAGAAAAAGAACACAAAATGTTTATAGGAAATAGCTGTTGTTTCCAATTAATTTATTTGCAAATATGCTATTCAAAGGCTGTATAATTTTCTCATTATACTCTCTCTCTACTTTAGATTCTGTACTCTCTGGGACACAGATTTTATCGTTACTTTACAAGGCAATACGTATCTATGTATCACTTCTTCTGGTAGTAATTCAGTGATCACCTACTGAGACTTTCTTGTTTGTGTCATTCGTACTGTAGAGTTGTCACACAATTAGTAGTTGGGTTTAAGTCATTCTGAATAATCAGTCTGTTAGGATACGGCATTTAAGGTCTTGAATGTCTGTGCAGTATTTTGCTTTGGTTTTATAGAGAAACGGGAATGGCAAACTTCTCTTTGCTCAAGTGTAAAACTGGAGTAAGTTCCAAAGTTCCAATATGTAGAAATACAATTTTTGAAATGTTACATAGCTTAAGATTTTTTTTCATAAGAGAGGAAAACCCACAAAATGTCAGTGATTGCTTATCCAGGAAAGAAAAAATCAATATATATATATATCAGATATGTAAAAATACTTCTAAGGATAAAAAATAAAAACATTTTAGGGATAACACTGAAAATAACTAAAATAACTGAAAGAAACAGTTTAAGTGAAAATGCTGAGAAAAATTCTTCCCTTCACAAAAATATGTCAGCAATTGCAATATTGACCTTCAGCTTCTTTATCTAATTTTCATTTGTCACTCAAAGCAGACTTTGGAGACAAAGTTAGGTATCTCTAGAAATGGTCACATATCACAGAATTCAGAAAGAGCTGACAGCTTCCAAAAGAAAAGATTATTTCTTCCCTTTAAAACTGAGAAGGAAAATTTAAAATAGAAAACTTATTTCAAAAATCATGTCTTTTGTAAATGAGACCAGTACTGGCAAATATCCTAGTCTGTATTCCTGATTCCTTGCTCATTCTCAGTCCTCTATTTACATCCTTTGCAAATAATTGAAAAAATTATTGAGAAAAAATTGAATCTTAGAAACTTGTCATAGAATGTGTTGAGTTGGAAGAGACCCATCAGAATCATTAAGTCCAACCCCTGGCCTGGCATGGGACGCCCCAAGTGTAACACCATGCACCTGAGAGTGTTGTCCAAAAGCTTATCGAACATGGACAGGCTGGTGCTGGGACCACTTCTCTGGGGAGCCTGTGCCAGTGCCCAACCACCGTCTGGGTGAAAAACTTTTTCCTTATAGCCAACCTAAACCTCTGCTGACTCAGCTTCATGCCATTTCCTTGAATCTTGTCACTGGTCATGAGAGTGATGAGATCAGTGTCTATCCCTCTCTTTTCCCTCATGAAGAAGTGCAAAAGCAGTGAGGTCTCCCCTCATTCTCCTCTCCTCCAGGCTGAAGAGATCAAGTGACCTCAGCCACTGCTCATGTGGCTTCCCCTCAAGGCCCTTCACCATCCTTGTTGCCCTCCTTTGGGCACTCTGTAACAGTTTAATATCTTCTTTATATTGTGGCACCCAAAGCTCAAGGAGAGGCCGCCCCAGTGCAGAGAAGAGCAGGACAATCCCCTCCCTTGCCTGGCTGTCAATGCTGTGCCTGACGCCCCCAGGACATGTTTGGCCCTCCTGGCTGCCAGGGCACTGCTGACTCAACTTTCTGTCAACCAGGCCCCCAGGTCCCTTTCCATGACACTGCTCTCCAGTATCTCATTGCCCAGTCTGTCCATTCATGCAGAGTTGCCCTCTCCCAGGTACAGAATTCAAAATTTTCCTTGTTAAACTTCGTACAGTTGGCAATTGCCTATCTTTCTAATGATTGAGATCTCTCTGCAGGACCTTCGTGTCTTCCAGGAAGTCAACAGCTCCTCCCAATTTAGTATTGTCAGCAAACCATGTGAAATCAGGAACAACGAAATGTTGTACAAGTTACCTGGTGCATATTTGAGTTTAAAAATACAAATAACAGGAGCAAAAAATGCCAACTTATAAATTAGTTCTTCTAACAGTGATTTCAGCCAAGTAAAGAAAATATAGTCAAAACTGTGATTGGTGAATTTGTATTACTCCACACATGAAAGACATAATTGACAATAACCATTATTAAATTGCTTTGTAATATGATTTTTTAAAATTTTCAGCTGAGGTTTCTACAATTACTAAATGAAGGAAATTAACTAGGCATGACCATTAGGAAAAAACCCCCATTTTTAAAATGATCTTAAAAGTGAAATAATGATTTGTCTTGTTAAGCTTTGCCGGCGTTTCTCTTATCAACCCTTCCTTGTTGTTCCTAGAGGCTGTTCTCATATTTCATATTGATCTCCAGAAAAACTGCATATACTTTCGTAACAAAATGTGATGAGACCCAGAGTTCAGAATATAACATCAGATTGGAAACTAAGATTGTTTTGTGGTGATTTTCAGCACACTTCCTATAGCAAATTGAATAAAACCATGGGATCCTCTTCTATAAACTGAGCAGGAATGATTTGCAACATCTGATAGTCTTGTTGATTTGAAAATATATTTTTTTCAGTATGCTTCCTTGAGTTTGAAATAGGAAGACTCAGAAAAACTAAAGACAGTCCCAGAGAAAGGAGCCATGCAAGGTGTCACCATGACCAAATAATCTTTCAGATGCCTGACACAATAGATTGAAATACCCTTCCTTAGAGTGGATCCTGTGTGATTTTCCTGAGCTTGTGTATTGCAATTATGCAAGTGAAGGTGAATACTGAGACTGGTGAGGGGTTGTTAATATCCTGGTTGTGAGAGCCCATTCATATAAATCTGTAAGTATTCAGAGAGGTCAGAAACCACAGCAATTGCATTATGAGCAGAGAGGCAATCTTGGTAGACACTTAAAAGGAAGTTATTGCTGAAAGCAAGGGAGAACATAAAAGAAACAAGAATAAACCTGTAAAAAAAAAAGTCAGAAATAAGCCTTAAGGGAAAGCTGGTAAACATGGCAGTGTGAGAAGTGATCTAATTTGTATCTGAGATTTACATGGAAAACCTTTCATAGTTGTGCTAACTTTCTTCATGATATTTAGGCAGAGAGAAGATTCATGATTCTGTATGGGATCACCTGGGGAGCTAGAGATACTTGTACAAACCACTAAGATAGTGTTTTTCTTACTACTATGTTTAGAGGAAGGCTCAGTGTCTGGTTTGAGCTGCATACATATAGTTTGGACAGGTGAACTTATGTGAGTTGATTGTGTTTTAAAGTTAAATACTACATTTGCATTTCTTTAAGAAGAGAAAAAAAAATCAAACAACGAGGAATAGTTTATAAGCTATTTAAAAACTTGTCTTAGTAGAGTACAAGGTAAGAGAAAAGGCTAAAGGTTTGGCTTTTGCTTTATTAGAATGTGGGAAAAAAGAAAAATTTTGCCAGGGAATTAAATGAAGCATGTACTAAATCATACTTGTAGCCTGAGAAAATGAAATTGAGAGAGTAGGTTTCTGCATATACGAACCCTATTCATAACTGTATCCAAGACAAGGGCCTTCACCTTAGGGGACTCAAAAATGTAAAGTTAATGTTTGCCAGGAAATATAAGCTTTTTGAAAAGCATCCTGAAAAAAATGCAAGGACTAAGTAGTGCTTAAGAGGGTTTTGTATGAAAAACTCTGTAGAATCTCTGACAATATCTTTTAAAGTACTTCAGAGATATGAGATGTTTACGCTGTTTCAGAAAGAAAAACATTACTTCAGGAATGTACTACAACATAATGTAAGATTATGTTTCCTAGCTGCTCAGGGATGAATCAATGAAGTCAGAGCTGTTTCAGCAACAGCCAGAGAGTCAACTTCTGTAAAGAGGAAAATCAGATTTCTCACTGCAGTTCACTGCTAGAATTTTGGCAATAAGCTTCCTTTAGCATATCAAAACCAGCAACATTGGTACTGTTTTGTGGGAATTTCCTTGGCCTTATATGTACATAAAACATATGAAATGTAATCTTATTTTTGAATATGTTGGTAAGCAATAGAACAAATATATGCTTTGCATTACCAGGATGAAAAACAATAGGGTCCAGTCTGCTTGACATAAAAACAGGTTAATGGAGACTTTCAAGTACTTCTAAATCTAAAGGCTGATAGAGTATTTTATTATTTAAAAAAAATATATTTGGTGAAGTATTTCTGTCTACTAGAAATACATTGTCAAATGGTTTATGTTTCTTCCCCTTTCATCATACTTTATTTTTTCACAGAAACATTTTCCTTGTACAGATGCAAATCATGCAAGAGAGAAAGGAAAAAAAATAATCAGTCCTCTCTCCTGAGACAAGACTAATTTCTACCTTTTTAGAGAGAGAGACAAAAAATTATTCTTATCTTTCAAAAAACAGCTAAACTTATCCAGAACAAATATTTTGGTGTCTCTTGCATGTGGCAAGTGCAAAGTCCTGCTGCTTTGAAAAAACGTAACACCTAGGAGTATTTTATTTCAGTCTGTGTTTAGGAGCTTCTCCCCGTTCCTCATTCCCCAGCCATGTTTTGTAGTGTGACTTGCCTGTTTTCCAAGATATTCACTTCAGCCTAGAGTCATCAGTTGAAAATAATGGCTGTTTTTTCTTCATACATGCATTTTGCTCAACACAATGATTCTGAACTCCTGGCAGTAAGATCAAAGAGATCTTTCACAATGCATCTCTCTTGCTTAGCATGTAACAAGCTCACAGCAACTTCTGAAGGTTAACTATTAGGTCTCCCTAATTCAACTACAAGAAAGGAGAAAAAGGGCCCTGATGGTGAGATTTTTTAAAATTAGTTTTTTCTCTTCTTAATTTCCGTTGTGAGAAGAGGCTGCTTACAAAGTTGACAAAATTTGTTATTTGACCAGAAAGGGGGAATGGCTAAAAAAAGTTTGCATTGAGATCTTTTTTTTCTTCCCCTCTTTTGCCCCCTTTTACCTTGCTGGAGCAACACAGAATAGTTTCTGTTTTGTTGAACCTAGCCCTGAAGAAATTTGAATTCTCATACTTGTTTCTTATCTGATCAGATAATGCCTGAAGTATTGTTCACTCTGTTAAACTTTTGAGCTGCCTTTTTTTTTTTAATTTTTTNGCTCAAGAGCTAAAGCCATAATTTCTGTTGCACTCTAGAGGTACCTCTGCTATCAGATATATCAAATCTTATTACTGATCTCATTAAACTAATGTAATTAGGAAGGCCTGTGTATATATAATCTGAGTGTTGATGCTTTGGAAAAGGACTCTTAAAACCTTTTAGCTTATGAAGTTGACAGAAGCTCAAGTAGTAGCCTAGTATTTAATTTAGCTATTAAATTCCATGAATTCTGACTTTTTATTGTACTGTATCTTGGAAAGTCTTTGCACCTGTATGAAGTGAATGCCAAATGTTGTCATCATGAGGCTGTTTTCAACAGTGCATTTCTTTGTCTTATTTTGCACTGTAGTGTAGCCTAGTGCAGCACAAATCTATGTAACTTTTCAGTTTTGTTCTTCTAAGCTGCCAGCATTCACAAAGGATAAAATACAAAAACACCTGTGTTTAGCAGCATTTGGTTCTGATAATGATAGTTATTTGCTGACAAGAAAATATCCATTATCACTTCCTACTTAAAAATAACAGGACAAGTCTGAACTGCATATAAGAGCTCATACAGTACTGTAAATGTAAATAAATAAAAGCCCAGAATTCTCATAATCCACAATTTTTGCCTAGCTCACAAAGTGCTACTCACCAGATCTTTAGTTTGTCTAAACTGGCTCTGTACTGTTGAATTTGTAATGATTTTTATTGGTTAAATTCTGATCCAGTATATGCAAGCAGTTAAAAAAAACCATTTCAAATAGGTTGAAAGTTCCATTGTATGCCATGGCACAACTTACATGCAAAATTATGAAAAATATCTAAATACTTCAATCTGTATTGATACCTACTCAAAAGCTCTAGGATGAACATCCTTAGGGATTGTAAAAAAATCACAAAAGAGGAGTTGCTGAACAGGTGGAATTCAAAGGCCCACTGAAGTCTAACTTAATTCCTGAAATAAAATAGTCAGCCCTCTGATATCATCCTGGGAAGAGCCTTAGCTCTCTGCTAAATATGGGTACTGATTTTCTGCTGGATTAACTGGGGACTGCAAGATTGCCTCAAAAATCCTAACAATAATTTGGGAGTTTTTTGGAGATGCTTAAGTTACTCTGCCACTCTGTTACCAATTTATTTGTTATGGTTAAGAAATTCTTCTCTATCATTAGCTCTTTTTTTTTATTGTTAGTATTGGGCAAAGGATCTAACCTAATTACTGTTTGTGCCTGCTGACTCAGAGATTTTGATAAAATAAATTACTATGATGGAATTGGCCTAAAGCTCTTCTTCTTACTAGTATGCCAAATGATCTTACAGAAACAGGAGGTACAGCTACCTAAGCTATTTTTGTGATAGCCTGCTTATCCTATTGTTTCGATGGTCGCCCCGT
>VXBB01012536.1:627-68325 GCA_013399915.1 Illadopsis cleaveri
TGGACATTTAAACCCCAAAATGCAAATGAACCAAACCTTATAAAAGTGTGAGACCTTGTGACGGGTTGTCCATTTTGTGACCATTTTGGGTCCACCTTGGGTGTAGCCCTGGCCAGGCTCTTGTCCTGCCCAAGGTGTACCCTTACAGGCCTTTTAATAAATATCTACTTTATTCTCTAGCTCTGTCCAGTCTGTTCCAGGTCAGCCTTCCTAAGGCATCAATACAGCAGAAAACCCTGCTGACCTCTGCCATGTATGCAACACGCTTAAGTGGTCTAATGTCTGTTTAAACCCCATGTTTTATGATAGAGAGGATATGTGCTCATTTACTCATCTATTTTTCCAATGTTTGCCCTTGGAGGGGAGGGGTAACTCTGGAGAAGTCAGAAATCTCTGTCTTAAAACCAATATTGCAGTCACTGGTGAGGCTGTGCCTCAAGTGCTGTCCTCAGTTTTGGGTTCCTCGCTTCAAAAAGGACACTGGGGTACAGGAGCCTGTCCCAAGAAGAGCAGTGAAGGTCATGAAGGATCTAGAGAACATGTCTGATGAGTGGCTGAGGGAGCTGTGGGTGTTAATCTGGAGAAAAGGAACCCTGGGGAGACCTTATGTATTCTACCTCGAAGGCAGATGTAGCCAGGTGAGGCTTGGTCCTGTTTGCCATGTCTCAAGTGAAAGGACAAGTGCCTGGAAGGAATCCAGAAAGGAGCTTGTGGGGTCTGGCAGAAGGTACAGAGACCAGTGAGTGTTTATTTGTAAGGGGACCCTCCTGAGGATTTGTCCTAATGTGCTAAAATTGGACTGAAGGATTTGGACATTTTCCAGTCTGGGTTACAGAAGAGGGGAAAGGAGCTCTTTATCTGTGTTATCTCATAGACTGTGGCAAATACATGGTTAAGTAAGAACTGTGGCCTGCTGTTCACATTCAGCTATTTCAGTGCCCTTGTCATCCTTGCCTCTATTGTCAGGATCAATGTGGGATGCAATGATTTAGGAAATGGCAGCAAATACTGTGGTTGAAATGCTTCTAGACTTCAGTATAGGCTCTGCAACAGATCATAAATGTCATGACTGCATATCGAGTATTCTAAAATAGCAGATTATTTTAGGAAATAATATCAGATCATGCATTTGGAGATCAGTGCTTGCCCAGGGAAAAAAAAAACAAAACCAACCCACAATTATGGCTGACCCTCCAAATTCTCATATGTAAATGTCATATGAATAATGTTCTTCACATGGATAATCTCAGGAATGACTCCTCCATTGTAATTGGCTGCAGCACAGTAATGCCAAAATTCGTTGTTTAAATTGGGACTCTTTTTGCAGTTGAACTGAGTTGTTCCCCAGCTCTGCATTGCCCCATCTGGCTCCTGACGGGATTTGTGCTCTGACATCCCCCAGAACTGGAGATCTCCAGGGACCCTGGGGTGGAGGCTGAGCCCAGCAAGGTCATGCTGCCCCACGGAGGCTCCTGAAACTCTGATGAATGTGGCCAACAAAGGCAAATTAAGGGAGAGGAGGATTTTGCCCACAGCCATGGAAGAGAAGAGTTAGCTCTTGTTGATTTAGCTCAGTGGGAAGCCACAGTGGTACATACAACATGTTAATGTTAGGGTGTTTTATTGTATCACTCTCATGCTGTGTTCATTTGTAGGGACAACATGACATCCATAACATTTATTTTAGGGTCATTTTATTGCTTTAATAATGCGGATTTAAGTTGTAATTAAAGCCTGTATGATTTGTGTTAATAGCTTGCAGCTTTGCTCAGCATATGTTTAGATATTATAAAACTGCTTCAATAGACAATGAATCCATTTGTCTCTTTCACTTATTGAGATGCATGTGCACTTTATCAGGTTTATTCTTTGTGAATTTTGAGTGTGGATTTTAATCATAAAGTCACATAGAGACACATGTCAAATTTAGGGCTTGATGGATTATGACTGCCCTTGTGAAAGAAAGAACTAAGAACACAAGAAATCATGTTTGTATTTAATATTAAAATAATAAAATTTTGCCCATTTAGCCACATCCTAGCAATTATCCCACTACTCACTCACATGGCATTGTTAAATATGTTTCTGACTAGACTAAACGTATATATTATTATGGATTTCATGCTTTTTTCTTACTGGTCTAATAGATGAAATTCTTTCCTTTAAAACTGCACCTTTCAATTAAATTTGATCATTCTTTTTCCTTTTCATTATTTGGCATTCTTTGTCTTCTGACATAATCCTCAGCGCACTTCATACAAAGTTTTGCACAGTTTTGGTTCTCCTTTGTTAATTTCCAGTATTTTCTGACAATGAGCTTATGTTGTCCACATCATCTGCTACAAAGATTATTTTCACTTCCAGTTCCTTTAAACTGTTTCTCTTGTAACAGGACCCAGGCCCAAGAGGTGTTGAACATTTCTGATGAGGAATCAGGTACCTTCAACATTATGTGACTGCAGAGTGTACTCTGAAGCAGCTGAAACAATATTTGGTGAGGATTTAACAGACTTTTTTTGTGACACCTAAATGTCATACACCAACCCAAAGCCCCCTTCATCAGTTTTATTTTCCATCTGTATATTACAGGGAAGAAATTGGAAAAACATTGAACCAATGGGTTTTTCTTTTCCTCTTCTTCTTTATTCCTATTTCCCATCTTTTGGGTTGTTTTTAATTGGTTAGTTGGATTATTTTTTTTTCATTTGTTGGTTTGGATTGATTTTCATTTTTTCGCATCAGAGAAAGAATAAGGGAATTATATCTCATTCCTGTTTTGTTTTAGTAATAATCATTCTAGCACACTCTTTTTTATTCCAATATGAACACCATGAAAAACATGAACAGCCACCAACTACTTTTCTTGCCCTGGAACATCTCACATATCAAAATGTCTCATGAGATAAGCACATAATTACCATGACCCTCAAAACTGCGGGTGTAGATATTTGGAAGGGATATCTTCTTATTGATTGAAAATCCTAGATCAAATTATCTGGAATTTTGGGATTGGTAAAATCAGAATCTTAATTGGAATCTTATACAGTCAGTATTTTTATGTCTTCCTTATGCTCCCCCATAAATATCTCTTTATAGTAAGAAACTAAAAGGCTTTCTATGGCATTTTGTTTTCATGTCATGGTAGAGAAATTGAGAAATTTTTAATTTTTTTTTACTGAATATTAAAAAAAAGAGCATAATTCAATAACTGCTTAACTTCCAAATGTTTCCCTGCAGTCTTCTGAAAATAATAATCTGCAAACATACTTATTCTTCAAGTTATTTTCAAAATGATCTTAAATACACTGTCCTTGTTTACCAATCCATGCATGTGCTGCTTTAACAACAGGTACCAGGTCTGAAGAACCTTAAAGGAAAGGGCTTATGTCTAAGACAATCTTTTCCAAAATCTGAGCTATAACCTGGGCTTCGGGGTTGGACACATTTCAGCTCTAACTGTATCACTTGTAGATATTTCACTGTCTAGAGGTCTCATATTGATATAAAATAAACCTGTCTGGTTGGGTTTTAGTTACTTTTTTTCTCCCTCATTTTTTTTCCTTTTTTTTTTTTTCAGAAGGAAGAGTGAGAAAACAGTTTGAGCCACTGGATATCAGGCAGCATGATTGCTGTGCTAATGAAAATTTGGAACACCGTTGCAAACTGGAGTGTTTGGCAGAAGCAGGAATTTCTCCGTGCTGTTTATGAGGTATATAAAAAGGTCAGTGTTATTTTATAGATTTTTAGCCTTAGCAATTTTTTTTTATGATTTACTTTTTCTTGTTTTGTAACAGCCATGGTTTTTTTTTGTTCTGGATATGGAATGTAACTTTTTTGATTGCCTGGCATGTTCTGGGAAAATAAATTGTGTTTCAAAATTCCAGACACACTTTGACTGTATTATTAAGAAAACATTGCTCCTGGAATAATAAATGGTGGGGTTATTTTAAGCAGTTGTGTTACATTTTCTAAATCTGCAAAAGAATCAGAACAACAAAAGAATGATCAAGGCTGGGTTTCTTTTGTTTTAACAGGCAGGTCATCAGTTGGCCTGTTGGCAAAACTCCATTCATTGTAATGGACCTACACGAACTTCCAGAAGCTGCAGATTTGGGCAATAGCTTCTTAAGTGTTTCAGAATCATTGTCTTTCTTCTGGCATTGCCAACAGTACCAATTACAAGATCATTTTTTGTGATGCTAGTCTTCCCCTCCACAGATAAAGGGCAATAAGAGTTCTTTTGGGCCACTGGACAAAAGACAATGGCCAATATGAACCAATATGAGATAGTGAAGAGAAACTCTGAATATGATAAAAATACACTGAGCCCTATTTCAAATACTGGTAGTTTGTTTTGCAACTGAAATTCAGTTTTAAGTGCAATATTCGTTGCCTTCCATTTAAAAATATGGAAAGGGGATCATGTCTTCCATTTGGAAAAAACTGAAGTCTCAGAGTTTGGACTCCTCTCTTTCTTCTTCATCTTCTTAGTGATACTTCAGAAGAGAAAAAAAAAATAAATTCCTGAAGTTCCATTTAGCCCTACCAGGTGCTTAGATTTTTGAGAAGCATTGGTGCATTTTGAAATGCAGAGCCATGTACACAATGTGAAGTATAGACAAAGAGCTGCGAAATGTTGGTGGCTTCATAAGATTGTATTCTTTCCTTCTCTGACTCATGCAAAGAAATCTAACTACTCTCCTTTAGCTAGCAATTTTTTTTTTTTTTTTTTTTTTTTTTTTGTCTAGGTAGAGAGCTGACTGTAAAGCAACACAATTAAAACCTCCTGATTCAAGCAACATCTTATTATTTCAATAGTGGAGCGACTGCGCTCCCCCTGTGTGGCCTGCAGTCCATAGGTATAACACGGTTCCAGCAGCTGTGAAAACACTCTGCCTTCCCCGTGTTTAGATACCTATCTGTGGCTGGGGAGCAACAGAGGAAGTCAAAACTCCAAGAATATAATGAGGGTAGAGAATGTACAGTCGGCGCATTTCTCCCGAATCTTGCTAAGTAAAGCAAGTTTGAAGACTTGTCCTTTTGTCTTGCCAAGTTTATCAGTCTGAACTCTCTCAAATATTGCGTGTGCCTAATTTCATTCTCCTAAAGACAGGCCCCTCCAGCCCTGTGAGGCTCAGGGCTCAGGAGGGGTGAGTCCTCCTGTGAGTCCTGGAGGCTCAGGGCTTAAATCTTCCTCCCACAGCAGCTGGTGTAATTTAGCCCATACAGAGGCATAGGTCGCAGGGTTAAATACAAAGAACACCTCAAGAAATATATTCAGTTCTAATATCTGGTTTTGAGTTAGCTTGAAATGCACAGTGGGTACAGAAAAAGACTTTTCAGACTTAAATTAGGAGTTAGGCTGAAGTTACCCGCCTGATTCAGTAGATGTTAGGGAGTTTCACAGCAGGTGATCAAATTAATCAAGATTTGAGAAACATAACATGTAAATTCTCTTTACCATGATAACATGTCCTTTCCAGAAAAACTGTTTCTGGAAAAATACTTTCCTTTTGTTTTTCACTCAATGGTATATTTTTTGCTTTTTGAAATAAGTGATCAGTCTGGAAAAAACTACAAAGCTGAGCAGAGCACGACTCTAGCAACTGAATTTAGGGATGTATTTGAAAGGGCATCCCCTCTTTCCTCTCCATTTTTGCTGCCTTTTGTAAATCAGGTATTGGAGAAATGCCTTGAAATCGTTCTCTGATCTTCAGGCTAAAAAATGTGTGGCACAGAAATCCTGGTGGGATTTCAGTCATCTGATGTGGATATCAGCACAACATGCAGCCTCCCCTTTGGAGAGGAGCTGTTGTCAGTACCTGCCTGGAGATGAATGAACAGATCATCCAGGCATTTTGGCATCTGTCAACCCCTGGGGCTGTTACAGCATGTGTGCATTTGCCATTCTAGCCTCTGAAAGCAGCTACTGCTGTTCTGTAATTCACAGCCTATTTATTGCTAGGGGAGGTTTTTCTTTTCATTTATTTTAATTTGTTTTCTTTGTGTCATTAAAAGCAGTAGTGAGGTCTATAGAACAAGCAAAAGCTTAGATAAGCACCACAGCAGGCTGGTGAACTCTTCTAGGGACCCAGTTTTCATCCATAAATTATAAGTAGCTACTCAAACTACAGGATTTTGGTATGAACTATGTTATTTTCTCTCTCCAGCTGCATAATGACTTCAAATCACTATCACCTTTGCAGCTGGACCTATCACATGTGCAGTTGATCATTGTAGGTCCTTTCCTACTGAACTATTCCATTCTGTCTTCTCTCCCATGGAGGTGGAATTCCTTCTCTTGACTCTGACTTTTCCACTCTCAAGTCATGGATTTGATTGTCAGCCACCTTAGTCCCTTTTAATACCCATTTATCAAATACCTTTTAACATAATTCCAAATTCTCATTGCAACTTCATAATTTATAATTATTATTTGACAAGTTTTTCAGGCTCCACAGGCTTTGTTTAAAAACAAACATGGCAAAACACACAAAAAATAACCCAAGCTCTATTGCTGCAACAAATAGATCTGTTGAGGGAAGTATTTTATGCCTATGTCAGCCAGAGAATGAACAGCCAGAAACTTTTCTGTGCTATGTTACAGATGAATTAATTAAACTATTTTCAAACTGTAGGGATTGGATTCTTACTATGCCAGTCTCACTTGAATTTTTTGGTGTTTGTTCACTGCGCTTTAGGTACTATTTTTCAATATCTATATACTTCTCATGTCCTTGTCATCATAAGGGGATATGGATGTACTTTAATGGTGGCCATCTAATATCTTGAGAACTCAGTGGGATGGATAATCTGATGATATTTGCTTCATGCAGTAAAAATTACAGCAATACAGTGTCTTGGAGAACACAAGCCAAGTAACTGCAGGATGGTCTCAATGTTTAATGAGTAGCCTGAGCTGGTATTTGGAGGGGTAGCACAACCCAGAAAGGATCATCTTAGCCTAAAATGGCAGAGTGCCTGCACCATTCTGGAAAAGATGCCAGGGGCTGAACCAGTTATTTTGCCACACCAGGTCTTAAAATTGGTCTGTTTAAGGGTATGGAATGGCCTGAGTTGCTATCAGCATAAATTGTGAAATTGTTTTTCTGGATAGCAGAAAAATCTGCCTCAAGTTGTGTTGAACACAGAGGTCTGAAAAAGTTTGGAAGATTTCCCATCCCTTTGTCTTCCCCTCAATGTCCACCTTGTTCCTGTCCTTGTGTGCTTCCACGAGCACGGCACACAGCAAGTGTGTGGCACGTAACGCACACTCTCAGCAGATGAAGCAATCAGCAACATCTCTACTCCCTGCAACTCTGCTAGCCAAGGCTCCACACAGCTCGCTGTGTCCAAGTCAGAATTCCCTCATCCGCTTGGAATTCTTGTTTTAAAAACACAGAAGCTGATTTTAGAAACACAAAAGCCAATGAGAACTGCGAGAGCGCTGCACCTCTGGGAATCCAGCCCACATCCCTTTTGTTTTGAGTGTAGGATCGATCCTAAATGAGAAACCTTTTGTATTTTGGAAACTAAGAAGGAGCTGAAGCAAACTTCTTCATACTTGGCAAAAACAGAATTGCTCTTGATGGAGACCAAGCATGGAAAATTCTGGTCTGAGAGGATTATGTTTGTCAAAGTTATGACAAGTCTGAACAGAGAGTTTTACATAGAAATCCCTCTCATTTTACTGTGATAGTAGTGACAGTAGAATATATTTATGCAAAAAAATAAAATATGAGAAGTTAGATTTATACTCACCAAACAATTACTAGTAAGCAAAAACCAAAACCAGATCAGCATAATGATGTTTTTGTCAAGCGTAACAATTTTGGTTTGGCCCAAATGCACAGATACAGATTTGGACTTTCTGTCACAAGTTGCCAAACATTTGTTTTCATTTATATCTCTGTCTCTGTGCATGTGCATATTGACAAAGGGGATTTGACTCCAAGAAGAACAGAGTTATTATCCAAATCCCAACACAAATCCCTCTATTGACTTCACTGGGAGTTGGATCAGCACCTTGGTGAGTATGTTCAAAAGAGAGTGTCCAGAGTTAAACTATCAGTTCTTCATCCAACTCTCATTGAAAACAATTAAGTCTTTCCATTAACTTCAATTACTCTTGGATCTGGGTTTAAAACACAAATTTTGTCTAATAGGACATGTGGAGACTATCCTATTAAGCATGTTCCAATCACATGAGGGCACAAGAATTTAAGGACAGAGGGCTGAAAGCCAATATTAACTGAATATTGGAGGTTAGAAAAATGCAAAATTAGTAACTTTTAAAAAGGCATGGTTGCTGCAATAAATCATTAGACTTCATTCTCTTTAAACCATTTTTAGTGTTTAAAGATGACTGAACTGTGGCTGCCTCTTTGTCAGTTCTAGTTCAGAAAAGCATTCAGACAGCAGTTAAGTAATGCAACTTAAGTGTCAGCATAACTCCTCTCTTAAGGAGGGGAGGAATTAAATACATGCTTTAGTGATTTCCTGAGCTGAGGCTTTTATTTTCCTTCTGTGAATATTAGTGAAAGTACCTTTTTGTTCATAAGAGCGCTCATGAAAAGCACATTTTGAGCCTCTGGCTCAGGTTTGCTTAATCTAATCAAGGAAGAGAAAGTCACATGATGTATATTAGGTAACCAGTTGCACAATTTGTGGGTGCCCATTAAATCATTTCAGATAGTAAAAATTGTAGTAACTTGCAGCATGCTCTCAGATAATTCATAAGCATAATACAAAGCTGTCCTCTACTTCTGGATGTTCTCTCAGGGAGGAATACTGGAAGACAAACACAAACTCCCAAAAGAAACTTAAGATAGACTGTTTTCTTATAAGGTAAAATCCTCCATAATTCCCTCCAAATGTGGAAGGAGCTTCTATTATCTGCATTTCTCTGAAGTTTTTCTGATTGAATACACTTACATCCAGGCTAAACAGACCTCCAAACAGTTGTGCTTAAACTACACCTGTAGAAATTACAAAAGTACCAAAAACCCTCACAGACACCTTCAGATACCTTTCAAACAATATTACCAATTTGATTATGTGAACTCAGACAAATACAGCATTTGTGTGAAGAAAAAGGGCATATTTGTGAAACACCTTTGAGAACACATGGGAAAGCAGTTGGGTTTTTTTTTCATGTTTTATATGTTTATGTGTATATTCCATATGTTCTACTTAGGCAAACATTTAAGCAAAGATTTCTGGGTCAAATGACCTCATTTATTGTTTGTAAACTAAGCTATCTAATCTGGCTCAGTGCCTTTTCATCATATGGTGTAAGTCAAATAAACTCATCTGCTGCTCAGGCTAACAATTATAGGGCATGTTCAAACTCAAACACCAGCTCAGGTCAGGCTGGGGCCAAAATGGAACAGAGATCCTGCAGAAGAGTGCTTTGGGCCCTCAGTGCCATGAGATCACTCATTTTTCATTCTTCTGCAGGAAATGCTTAGCTCAGTTTACTTCAACTGGCTACAGCTAATGCCAACCTGCCATCCAGAATCCATAAACACCCTGAAAATGGGGTAACTCCAGGAGTTGCTAACTGGCCCAAGCATCTCTGTGCATGTCTCACAGAAAGGTTCTCTTTATCACTGCAGGAGAGCATCTGTAGGGTGCTGGTGTTACTATGGCAGTAGGTAGAATAGGCTCAGGACACAGAGGAGCATAAATATACTGACTTCCTTTTTCCTTTTGCTTCTACCTAGAAACATCAAAACTGCTTCAGCCTTCCTCTGCTCACATGTGAACAAAGAAAAATACTTTCTCACTTTCTGTTCAGCAGAAGCCAGTACGTCCAGTGTTTTGGAAAAAGAATTTAGTAGGTTACTTGAATCAACAAGTAGGGCACATCATTTTTATGGTGAGGCAATCTTGAGTGTAAGTGGCAAATTTTACTTTCTTCACCAACTCTGGGAACTGGATCAACTGGGGTCACAGAAGGAATCAAGTAGATCCATTAAAGAGCCTGGCTAGATATAAACTCCCTCCTACAGAGGATCTACTGAAGAGCATTCTGTAGTTTTTCTTCTACTCAGCTGAGCATTATTTTTCCAGGGTCTGCAGTTTCACATTAGTCTGTTACAGCTACAGGGGATATTAGTCAGTATTTCTCTGAAGTTCTGTTTCAGGTCAGAAAGACTAATCTCCAATTAATCCCTGTCAAGTGCAAGGTGTTTTCTGAAGACTTACAGCCAGCCAGTGGAAAATAGCAGGCATTGGGACGTAGTGGACTTCAGGTTTCTGATCCTGGGCTTTTCCTTTCAACTGCTGAGAAACCAGAGATTTACATCCTTGCCTGTTTGGGGAACAGAGTTGCATATGGAGGCCACACGTTTTACTTTACATTTCTCTTTGGACCTTTTAACATGCACCCTCTTAAACAGTGTCAATGGGTTTGATTCCATAATCTATATGGAGCCTGGAATGAGACACAGCTATGTTTGGCCCTTTGCCACCCAAGTCTGGTATACTGCATAAATGCATAAAAATTACTTGCATGCAAGTCTGGCCTTGGGCTAGACTCCCTCAGGAGTGAAGGAGGTTGCAAATCCCAGCACAGTGGGGACACTTTGTGACCATTTCTTCAGCCTTCTGCAGCGTGCTTCTCCCTCTGGACGGAGTGTGAGGGAGAGGGTCTGGACTGGAACAGCATGGTCACGTTTTAGAAGGTGTAGAGAGAGACCATGAGGGACTAAATAGCTAGAAAATGGCAGTGAAACGAGCTCAGTGAAGAGAAATTTCATCTGTGTTAATACTTGAAGATTTAAGATAGGAGCGTGTTGCTTTAAAGTGCAAGAGAGGGAGATCATGATTTGAGATTTGAGACAGGAGGAAACGTGGTGTGTTGTGGTATACCTTCACTAAAGTGCCTCAATCTGACCCTAAAAATGCAGAATGGTATTATTCATTAGGTAGAATAAGGACCAGGTTGAACTAGTTTCTTCTAAACTTGAAGACTGAAATAGAGTCCAAAAATACTCATCTGGGGCAGAAACAAAAGTTATTCCTGGGAAAGACAGTTTTATGGCAAGAATTATGTGCTTTTTTAGCTGAAGACACAATGTTTCACCATGAGAGTGGCTCGGTGAAGGTCATCTACAGTAGACTGCATCATCATCCTCCTGATTACAGAGGATGACTAATCGTGTATCCTCCCTTTCAATTTGGAAGTTTGCTTTTGAGCCAGCGTGGGTTCAATGCCAGATTTTCCCGATGTCTCAGAGTTCAGTGAACCAGCATTTAGCTCATTTCTTTGTACATCTCACAGTGTAACTTCAGTATAATTTAGCAGCAGTATCATGATACAGTTGTCTGAAAGAAATTAAAGTATGGGACACCTTGTGTGTTTGGTGTAGCAGGCCATGATAGATTTGACATTCTCACTCTTTATTTTATATTATATACAATTATATGTAATTGTCTTTATTAAGATCATGAGGTTTTGCTAGATTCAGTATGTTAAGTGTGCAGTGCTCTGTGCAGAGAAAAAAATCTTTTCCTTGAAGCATGAAGTAAGCACTAGAAATTACCTCTGTTCATTTACATGCTTATGAAATAATACAAACAAAAAGCAAGTTTTCCCTTCATTCAGGAGAGGAAGCTGCAGTTTTGACTCCATCCTCAGTCTTCTGGAGAATTTGTCTTTTTGGCAATGCAGCATTGTTTGTGATTTATATTTCCAATTGTCATTAGTATGCACGAGTGTTGCCTTTTCTTTAGTAAAATACAGAGGGATTTGTATAATTGTTTTATTTCGATCACACATTTGGCCTTGGAGTTAAGGAAAACTGAAGAAAAAGGGAAAAACTTGGAAAAATTCTGCAGTTCCAGCTTTATTTCTATTGTTCTGTCTATCAACATATTGCAAGCAGCAAAAAGTGAAACATCAGCAACAAAGAAGAGAGGCCAAGGGCCTTTTAGGTATGGGACAGGTAAATCTCATGGATTTTGTTAGAAGCCTGGCTTATCCTCATTTAAACAAGAAAGCTGAAGACATGGATGGAAGTCATGCAATTCATTTGATATTCCCTTGCGTTGCTTTTTTCCATTCTCTACATTCCACGGAGTCCAACTTGGGCAGTGGGAATTGTGGCAATTATGTCCATGCATATTTAAAATTTGTTTTAATTCTTTTATATGTAGCTACTGTAAATACATGGATTTTCTTCCCCTACTGTATGTGATGACACTAATTTGAAATCTAACATTCCACCAACTCCCTAAGATCTGAATACTGTTAAGGGAAAACACTCCCTTACAGGAGGTCAACAATTCTGAGAGTTTCAATGAAGGTGTTAATATTCAACAACAGAAAAACAAAAAGAAAAATAAAAGTCTTTGCTTTACTTTAAGAAGCAAACAATGTAAGACAAAGTTAACAGAACAGAAGGCAGAATAAAATGAGCGAGATTCACAAATTTTCTTGAAAGTCTCCAGGAAGCCACTCAGACAGACAGACATGTGACTAGTTATTGAGATTGACATAAATAGCTGATGTGAACGTGGTGATGAAAGCCATGGAGATCAATAACAAGTCACAATCCCATTATGGAAGTAATGCATTCTGCATAATGTTCAAGCACATCTGTCACCCCAAAGAATGAAAGCTGGTTGAAATCATTAGGCAGAAGCTAGCATCTTGATAATGGCAGCCCTACTTTGCTTCCCAGGATAATTATTAAACTGACCAAAGCGTTTTGTGGATTTGATGGTCTGCTGAAGATATAAACATACAAGGGTTTCTGCAAATCATCAGTGAAGTGTTATCCAGCTTCTGCAGTACTCAGCCACCAACACTGCCAGGAATGCTCATATCAAATTAATTATGAGAATTGTGAAAACACCACCAGCAGGGACCACACGAACGGCTCTCCCTGCAACATGGGACTCCAGAGCAGTGCTTCCACAAAGCTGAACTCACTGCAACACTGTGAACAGCACTACGAATTCCTGTGGGTTTCCCTTCTTGTTTCTTACAAAAATGTGTGTGCTGATCAGTGTCAGCTCTCCATACATTTTCCTTGAAGAGCTTTGGTCCCTACAGTTATAATTAGCTTTGAACTTTTCAAATGGTTAAGATGTGCTTGTTGTCCTTCTCTTTGAGACCTCTCAGAGGCACTGATCATTCCTGGAGGTGTTGCACATGACTTCTGTGTATTGCTGTGCTATCAGTCAAACACATTTTGCTGGGCAGGGAAAACACAGATCATAAAGAGGGCTGTGTGCATTTTCCTTGAACTGTGTTTAAAAAGTGTGTGGAGGACAGATAGGCAAACAGCAAAGCTACCCTGTGATTGAGGAGAAGTGCACTGTGAAAGTCCATCTTGCTTCCTTTGGGTCCTCTGCAATGTGAGATCATTGGCAATGAAGCAATTTCAAAGCAATCACTGGTTATGGTGTTAGCAGATCAGGTTTTGCCTGCCCAAAGCAGGTGTATGTTTACTGACAATAGGAGAACAAAGAAGGGGGGGGAAAAGCTACACTTCTAGAACTGTCTCACTTATTCCTTAACAGTATTATAAAGGTCTTTTCAATACATCTCCAGTTGCAGGACCAGGCATGGCATGTGCTGGAGATGGAGCTGAAGAACTGAGAGTGCTGGCAAGCCAGGTGCTGATCCTTGAGCAAGGCTGTCTATAACAGCAACAGGTAAAATTTCAGTTCTCTTTTATTGTGGGGTACTACAATGTAGACACAAAATTTTAGAAAAACAACTCTCCCTGACAATGAGGACATGGATCCTGACCCCTTTTTTCCCTTCAGTGCTCTCTGACCCTGGTTTAGTACTATGAGTATTTTTCTTCTGTGAGGAAGAAATAACACAAACCTCTAGGTCTTCTCCTAGAAGGGGGAAAAAGGGGCATAATGGCATGTCTTGCATTGTGATCTGTTACTGATGGTTTCATTGGAAGTTTTTATTGGAAAAGCTGTGTAGGGGGAATAAAAACTCCAGCAAACAGCTTGCCTGATACTTTATCTGTAAAGCATACAGCGAACAAATCTCTGACTGGTAAAAATTGTTTCTGAACTCTCACAAGGTGTGTTTTGTTTGTAATCAGGGTCTAGAGACACCAAATCATTAAGTCTAATGTTTAACACTCTCCACACCAACAAAATATGATTTTAGTCTGGGATGGATTTTTTTATGAACAGTTTATAATCCATATCAAAATAAGGATTTATAAAGGAAGTGCTGACACAAATTTAGAACAGGATCCAATAAAAACCTATGGCTTCTGGTGTGCAGAAAAGTGCACACAAGGTCACAGTCCTTGTCTAAAGCCCCCCCACCCCCAAAAAACAAACAAAAAATTTTGTCTTTTTGGAATGTACGTAGATTTTTGGGGTGCCAAAACCAGGTAAAAGAGGGAATAATTGAATTTGGCCCCTAATAACAGCAATGCAAATGTGTCCCTCTGTGTGTTTTGCAACCTTTTCTTGTATAATAAGTGACATGATATTGCATTCTGGAGTGTAAGAAACAGTTTTTGGATACACAATATTAAGGAGAGAAATAAGATTGTATGAGTTAAGTTAGGGTGAATGACAGATGGGGGAGAAAAACAAATTTATTTAATCTTATCTGCACTCAGAAAAACCCAGAAATTAGAATGTGTTTCCTAGCTGGTTTTTCAAACGCAATCTGTAGCAATGGTGCTGTGTGGCAGGAAATTATCTGAAATAATGAACTGGTCAAGTACACTAAAGCTGATACCCTTCTCATCAGCATCCAAAATATGAAACCTGCCAAAAAATTCTAATTGCAGTTTGCTCTGTCCAAATTATTTTATTACTTGCCAAGAAGGGCTTTGAAATATTTGGCAGAGTCTTCTACCAGGAGAAAAATGAAACAAAAGGGAATGAAGTGAAACACAATAGCGAAATATCCCTGCCCCCTTGAAAAATAGCAGGTTTGGGGGTTTAGCCCTTTCATGAAGAGCTGATAACTCTATAACCCAAACTAAGTAACAAATCAGAAATAATTTATCAAGGATAAACAAATTGGACTGAGCTAAAAAGCCTTCCAAACTTAAAGGTGTTTCTTGTTAGAGCAGCTGCTTTAATACTGTGATAGTCACAAGGTGTGTTGATATTAAACATCAAATAAACAGAATCTTGCCATACATTTACCTTGGTACACAGCTATGATGCATGAAGTAATGCACAGAGATGTCACTGACTAAGCCAAATCTGAATTAAGCAATCATGACTAAAGAACTAAAGAAGAGCTTCAAGAGAGTTCCATGAACTTGCATTGCAGCCCCAGGCAACAAAGACCACAGTCCCTGTCTCTCTGTAGGAACAGTGAGTTAAATTGTTTTTCATCTGGGACTAGGCCACAAAAATATAAAATCCATTTATTTTTCTTTTTTTTTTTTCCCCCCAAGGATTCAAGGCTCTATTTGCTGTAATTTTTCTTTTAGATATAATAAAGCATGTTGAAAATAACGTCCAGGCTTTCATACCTGTTAAGCCCTTGGTGTTGTATTTAGGGAATACCTTTGACCATAGCATGACAGGTCGAAGGTGGTGTTTCAGTGAGGTGATTTTGACATCATTACTGCCTGTGGCTCTCACAAATAAAATCCACGGCAGGTTTGAGCTGTGCAGCTAGATTCCAGTTCTTCAAGGGCACCACCTGCCTGGGCTCTGCTGCCTTGGCCACAGCCCTACAGTGTCTTCCATTTCCTCCAACACCTCTGGCTCTGTTGGGGCTGAGAGTGGGAAGCACAAAGTGTTTCTGGATCTGGCACTCGAGTGCCAGTGAGGGCACTCCTGCAAGAGGAGGGAACAGTGCTGGCCACAGCCAGCTCCCTCCACCTTTGCAGCTCCCAAGGGAGGCCAGAGGGCCAGGAACTGATTAGAGGACCCAGGTCAGAGATTTGTGAACTCTGAATTTGGCAGGCAAATGGAGGAGGAATGGGTTCTGCAGTCTTGTGTTTTAAGATGCATTTATTCATAACTATGAAAGCTGTAGACATATTGTGTTACTGCATCAGGATCTTAAGCAGATGTTTAGATTTTACAGGGAAGGGTGTATGGAGACATTTTCAGTTTTCCTTTAGTTTTAAAAAAGTTCATTGTTACCTTTAGTTTTACATACTAACACCTACAGGGAGACAATCTAGTTCATTACATCAGATTGCTTGAATATTAAGATTTTTTTAATTAGCTTTTTTTTCCTGAACAGGCTAAATAAATCGAGGTAAATGTATTTTCTCCTGTCATGACACCAGAGCCAATATGTGTTGTTTGCAAGGAAGATTGAAAGAAAACAGTAGAGGAAACACTTAGAGTAAGATTTCTCAGACTTTTCCATAATGTGATCATAACTTAACAGAAGGATTATGTAACTGATCAGTTTATTTGTTTCATAGTTGCTTGGCTTTCTCTAGTTTCCATATACATTTACATAGCAGGCTTGGTAAAGCCACACAAATTGGTATTTGGAAAACCTGTGCTGTATAGAAGGAGTAAGGTTATCTTAGTTTTCTGGTTATATGATTCATTGGGGGTTTTTTTTGTTTTTCTTTAAACAGAGAGGCCATATCAATGATGGCATTGTCCCTGTGAGTCAGTGATCTCTGCCAGTCTTCCTGCTGCAAAGCATATGCACAGGGAACATCTACCTGCATGTTTTAGTCCAGCTCAGGGCTTTTGAAGACAATCTAGCAGTTGTCCACACTTACCTTGTTTTGATGTGCGTTGGCAAAAGGTCTTGGAGAAGGTGAACAAGATTCCTTTCCAATGAAACTATGCTGGAAGATACACTCCAGCAGTGCAGCTAATGCACTCCAGCTGCCAAAGGGCTTTCAGGCCATGGAACCTGACTGGTCCAAAGTTTAACAAATAACCAACCAAAAAAATAAAATCTGCAAGACTCATATTCCTACCCCTCAAGAGCTTACTGTGTGGACTTAGGGTTCTCAACAGCAAATTTTTACCTTGAGAATTCTGTTGGTTGTGCTTATGCTTAGATAAAGTTGTTTTTAGAGAGCTTTAGTTTCAACTTTGAGAATTTTTTTGAGAATATTTCTACTCAGAGTTTATTTTCTGTGTTGTTTTCCTTTCTAATGTGATTTTGAATGATTAAGAAGCTTGAAGCTGTCTTGAAGAAGAAAATCAATCTTAAGGAAAATCCTTCAATTTTATCTATCTCTTTTTTGCCACTGGTTTGCAAGACACAAGAAAGAAATCTGTAGAAAAATATAAAATCAAAGTTACTCTGTTCTCCAGTAAACATTGAAGTGATATTGTTTTGATGGAATCTGATCTGGGACATATATGTACACCTTGATTAGATATTGTTCAGAGATAAGAACTCTAGACACTGGAATAGTGTTTCCAAGTACTGGAACAATGCACATTCCCACTGAATTTCATGAGATCCCATGCAGGAACAGCAGCCTGGACAGGCAGAGCCTATTGTAAGGTCTGATCCTAAAATGCTGAAGAGGCTGAGTCAGAGGGTGTGGGTGAGCACCCAGGCAAAAATATGTGTCCTTCCCTCTTGGCCTATGTCATAGACTTTTTGTAATCTCTGCTGCTCATGTCACAATGCAAAGGGTTCACTTGCACTAGTTGTGGTTCCTGTTATTCTCTCTAAAATAAAATATGATATGTATTTCCAAGCCTCCATGTGCCATGTTGGCCTTCTTTTGCTGGATTCAAGTAATGAGAAAATATTCAGGATTGTAAATTAAATGGCATGAGAACTGGGATCCCTTTAAATATTTTTTTAATTTCTCCCCATTCTGGCACAAGGCAAGTGTTGGTGAGTCCAACAAAAACATGGAATATACAAATATTATTTAACATAAGTCATGTGGGTCCCAAATTCCCAACAAGATGCATCAGACATAATAGTTAGCACTTTATATCCTTTTAATGGAAAATAGCAAGAGCACTAAAGCTGATATTATCCTAAACAATGATTATTCAAGCTCTTTAGATCTCTATCTGCAGAGGAACTTGTAGAGTCTTGTTGCTTCTGAAAGTAAGTTCATTGTATTTTAGTAGTATAAATATGGAATTAGGAGTCTCAGAGCAGGTATCTGACACTAACAAGTTGGTTTTTTTCTTCTAAATTTTGCCAGTTACAATTTTGGAATAGTGCTATGACTTCTTTTGTTCAAATTCTGTTCAACTACATTTAAAGGTTCTGCACTTCTAGCCATGGGAATAATTTGGTTTTAGCAAGCAGTTGGCTTGAGTTGTTACTGATGGAGTTTTATATATGAAAATATAAAGCATCTAGTTTATTATAAATGTAAAGTCCAAATGATTTATAGCCAGTGTCTAAAACATGATTTAAGACCTTTTGATTCCTTACCAATTCTGGGATGGTTTGGCAGGTAGTCAAGTCTCTGATTAAAATTTGAGCAATCCATGTTTTAGCCTATACCTCTCTGTCTATATCCTAGTGAGAATGGAAAGCCCACTAAAGGTAAGAAACTGTCAGTAGAGGTCTTGTCCTCAGCCGTCCTGAAGGAAGCAAATGGAAAAAGAGAAGGCATCCCTGGTTACTTTTTGCAAGCTGTTTAAGCTGTAAAGTAAGAGCATGGTCTTGACCCAGCTGCTTCTACTGGGGTAGCTCCTGGAATTCCCTGCAACACCTTCTCTGTCCATTTCTCTGGATTTCTTAGAGTTCATCCCAGGTGCCGTCACCCTGTGTGGGAGATCAGCTCTCCCAGGCAAGAGATTTGAGACTTATGTCTCAGCAAGGATATTTGGTTCACTGAACAAGACAAAAGAAATAGATATGGTGCTAAATAGTGGGTACTACAGAACCAAATATCTGGGCCGTGGGTTGTAGTTGTGTGTATGTTCCATATGGATGTCTTTTAGTAAGTATTTGTGTATGTGCAGCTGTAGCTATATATATATATATACACACACACACATATATATACATATACAGAATATATATATTTCTGATGTATATTAGGCACTTGGCCTGATCTTTCTTATCTTTGATAATTGACTTTTCTGTGCAGTGAGTTCGTCTAACACGGGTTTTTGCAATTAGTACTGGATATTATGAGAGCACCTTAGCTTGGGATTTGGTCCATCATAACATTTTGGATAGACCTGAGAAACTTAGAAACATCACAAGAAAACAGGTGCCACGAATGTTACTGGTATATTTGGACTGATAGGGAACTGCCCAGTTTCTTGTTTTCTCTTGTCAAGCTCCCTGTACCAGGGAGAGTTTAAAATGGCAGAATTTTAGGACTCATTTTGTGTATGTGAAACCATATATTGAGGAGAAATTTGATGTAACTGCAGACCAATGAAAATATGTGACAGAAGAGCTTGAATCTAACTTTAGGCAAAACAAAGTAATGTTTCAAGAAACACAATGGAAAGAGAAAGGATACAATGGACATGCCAGTTTCTTGTGAAACCAATAGAATTTATTCATTCTTAGATAGCATTTAAAATACTTCTATTAAGTAAATGGCTCCTTGCCTTTATACTAGCTGTGACCAGTCTAGATGGGTGCATTTTGACATGCCATGAATGTAATCGCCCAATTTTGAAAAGGCAATATTTGTCCTATTTTTAGATTTTTGTTTGCATAACTTCTCTGAAGAGATGATCATGTAATACTGGTTGTGCTGTATGCCAGAGCTGTGGAATCATTCCCAGTCCTTTCCTTACATCTTTTTTTCTGATGCCTAGATTCCTATTTAGCAGAAAAATGTCCCCAAATCATAAATACATAGCCCTGAAAAAGTTAGTGACTCTATGTAGTCTCCATTTTTATCCTGCAAGGGGTAAGTGGAAATCCTTTGGGTGTGTGTTATGTATGTGAATGCATTGGACTCTTGCTTACCACTTCAGAATTGTTCCTTGCTCATTTTCTCCAGCCAACTACTTGTAGATCTTTGCAGATTTTAGAGCTAAAAAAAGCCTGCAAAACTGTAAACATGTTCAGTCATGTGGGAATCTATCAATCTAGTACATCTTGGAAATGCAAACCATATTTTGAAGGAAGATGATAAATGAGAAGACAGTATGAAGCTAAACCTAAGATTGCACTTGAGGTTTGCTTAGTCCTTACTTGGCAAGCACTTAGATCTTTTCTTCTGCTGTTCCATGTCCACAGTGCCAGCTGTGTGACTCCTTTTCCATGTTGTACATTCCTCCTGTAGGTTGGCATTCTTTGTTGAGAAAATCAGGAGAACCAAAAGGGATGAGGGGGAGTTATTGACTTGTCTTCTGATGGCATGATAGAATTTTTATGCGTGTCTGCCCAGTTTGAGAAATGCCTGCTTTGAAATAGAAGGGTGGATAAGAAGTGCTGAAGAAAACTTTCACACATCATGGGGAACATTTTAAGCCATTTCCCCTGGAATACACAAATTACACCATCTATCATGTAGTGTCTCCTTCTCATTCTTTCTTTCTTCCTGAATCTCTCTACTTGAGTTTAGTTTCTTTGCTCATTTTATTATTAGGCACTTTTACAGAAAACAGGATTTATGGTCTCCTTTTGCTAATAAATGTTAAGGAATATGACTTAAACTGGAGAATACACAGCAGGAGATGATGAGCTCTTAATAAACAAATATCCTGTTTTCATGCAAATATTCTTAGTAACGCAAACAAAACAAAGCAGAGGAGGAAAGGCAGCCAAAGTGTTATACAAGCTGTGTTGTAATTAAATAGAAGGGATTTCAGAATTTTCCAGAGGGCAAGAAGAGTTTCAAGTTATCCTTCAGACTTTTCCAACTCATTCCTTCAGATGGTTTTGACCCATAATGTTGGATGGAGGGTTGGAAAAGGAGAATTGGAATATTGACAAAGTAACCTCAGAACTTCACAGAATTCTCAGTGCCTTGTCTTGTTCCATATCTTCTCCTCAGTAAGAAGCTCTGACCTTGGAATTTGGCAGACTGTATTGCTTGAGGATTTTGGAGTTTTTGAGAAGTTTCTAAGGTCATGTTATTGTCCTCATTCTGGTGAGAATACCGTCTTCCTCCACAGCCATAAAGAGGATATCTGCAAAAGGTATTGACTTAGGTAATTTGCCTCAACATTGTGTTTAACACTGATCCGTATTAACCTGCTGGAATGAAACTTAAAAGCTTTACTGATGGTGTAATAGTGGCATGAAGTCTGGGGAGTGATTAATGAGAAAGGAAAATCGAGATCATCTGGTCATCTGGATGCAGCAAATAGTGTGTCTGAATATGGCCAAATACCTCTTACATCCACTGGCCAAGGGGACAGCTCTAATTACAGGAGAAGGGTCTCCAACTTGGAAAGAGTAAATAAAGATTTGGGAATCAAGATGGATAATACCTGATTGCTACCTTCTGGACTACTGCTGTGGCCAAAAAAGCTGATAGGATCCATGCACAAATAAGCAAAGAAATCCAGGGTCTTGATGCAGTGTCTGTTGGGTTTTAATGTGCCCAACACCACGAATTCAAGTTGGATGGTCAGAAACTGATCAGAAAACAAATGTCAGGATCAAGGGGAGGGGTTAGGAAACATGTGTGTTTTATATTTATATTTATACTGTTTTTCCTTACTATGAGAAACTTAATGTGTATTTCAGTCCATGCTGATGCATACTTTTAAGGTGAGCAAAACTTGAAAATCTGGGTTACCAATGTAGCAAAGAAAGCTGCCAGAAGATCCAAGGACTTCATGTTGATACCTGGATAAATTTAGATTAGAAAGGAAATGGACAGTTTTAGTCACCATTGGAGAAATTTTCCAAAGGCTGCTGTGGCACCTCCCACACTGCTAATTATTTACATCAGAATTGTGCACTTTTACAGAAGAGAACTGGAATATTCACATTCATCCAAAGTGTATGTTTTGTTCTTTGGATTAGCTGCACCAAAACCAAAAATTAGTGTTAGTTTTTGCACACTTTGGATCCAGAGAACGTTGACCCAGACTTTGGGCCCAAATTAATTTCTGAACTTTTGTGGCTGGTCCATGTCTTGCTCATGGCTTGAACCAAAACTTAGCTCATGAACATGCTTGAATTCAGAAACACTCATTTATATAGCCAAAATTTGCAGCTGGCTCCAAACTTTCTATTGTTTTGAAACAATATCTGGCTTCAGCTATCCTTAAATATGGGCAAAGTCTGGATTTGAACTTCACAGCTTCAAAGCTTCTGTTTTATCTGTGTTGCCCTCATGGGATTGCAGGCATATACCATGAGTACTGCTTTATAAATGCCACATAGTTACTGACTTTGGCAAGAGGTGAGGTCTTTGCTGAAATGAGGCAATTTAAACATTTTAAACACTTATCAGTTTATTTCCAAAACATCCATACCATCTTTGGAAAGAGCATAGGACAGATATAACTCATGGATGTTTTTATATCATCACAACATCATCTTCGTTCTTTTACTAGCTTTCATTTATACACAGAGAAGAAACTATGTCTAAAAATAATAATTTCTTGGAAGTTTACGTTTGCATCTGTACTAAATTTGTTTCAACCAATAGTGTGATGAGAAAAACACCTAGAAGAGCTTAGTGGTATAGTCAAGATATTGTAAGTGGAGCAGGAATATTCAGAGGCTTGAAGCTGAGGTACAAACTCAACTAGTCTGGAGCATGGAAAATGGATGAACAGCCATCCTGACAGACACATGTACAGATTCTCCTTCCTCTAAAATTTGTCCTATTTCTAATATTAAGGGGGAAAAAAAAAAAAAGGCAAAAAAGAAAAAAGAAAANGTTTACGTTTGCATCTGTACTAAATTTGTTTCAACCAATAGTGTGATGAGAAAAACACCTAGAAGAGCTTAGTGGTGTAGTCAAGATATTGTAAGTGGAGCAGGAATGTCCCTAAAACTGAGGGCCAGGTATATACGGAGAAGTTTAGTTGAGGTGGCTTAAATAACATCTACTATGCAGGCCCCCTTGGCTGCAGGTGCCATGGCCTCAACCAGCTTTAGACATGGTAGAAGACAGAATGTCACCACTACACTCTGTCCTCTGTGGTGTCCTCTTGCCCTATAAGTGACATTTATACTTGGTGATTAACCTACTGATAAGCATTTTAGCCTGAGTTCTCGAAGTATCAAGTTGATACTTGAAAAAAGTTTCTTACATCGTCAGGTACTGATGGCTATTAAAAAAAAATCTTGGAAATATTATTTTGGAAGTTTTGAATTTATCAAAGTACAGTGACGTCTAAAGCTTCTAGACATGGTGACTTGGGAAAAGGCTCCTTTTGCCAATCTAGGCAATAATTGTTTGATACATTTCCTTTAAATTTGGATTAAAAATCCTCATCTTCCTTGATTTCACTTTTTAAAGCTATAAAATCCATTTAATTCCTCTTATCCCATTTAATTTCTTTCCTTGCAGAAAAGAAATACAAATGCATTATATATATCATTATATAGTCCTGATGATTTTATTTTCTTATGTTATTGATGTATATTGATTTGCATTTTATAATCCCACTTAAAGGATGAATATTGTTTCCTCTGTGGCATGAGAAAACCGAATTCTGATTGTCAGATACCATAGTATGTCCGGCAGAAAAATGTTGCCATACAGCACATTCAACTTTGCTCCCTTCCCTATTGGACTGGAAAATATTTGAATGACTTTTATTTGACTTCAGTTTTTTAAATACTGCCAGGACAACTATGGGCATTGCATGCTTTCAAAAATTCAAATAAAACACATAATTTCAAGTTAACCTAAATTTTAGTCATATAAACATTTGATTAGGAATGAGCAAAACCTTAAACAAGAATGAAAAAATGAACACAAAGCATCTGTTACACAGTTTCTGTAACTTGATCTGTGGTAGATTTAAGTTCTATGCTGAGGTTTATATAAAGTTGCGTGTCTGATTTAAAGGGACATTATGCACTTTAAAATTTCTGTATTAATAGACCTTGTAAGTGCCAGGTGCCAGGGGCTGTTAATTTTTGCCTTCAGTGTGTTCCCTTAGTTCTCCTCCCCATTAGTATTCAACTTGCTCTTCTGGCAGAAGATCTCTGCCCATGGCTTGCATGTCCTGCTTTGCACTTTTGTAAGCCCTTCCCCAAATGCTGGCCTTTGCAGCAAAAACAACAGCTGAAATGCTACTTCCACTTTCTTTCAACCACTTTTCTTTCTAAAAGATTTAAAATAAGTTTTGTTTTGTTTTGCTTTTAAATTTCAGATCAGCAGCTGAAATGGACTGAAATTTCTTCAAGCTGAACTTCATGAGCTGTTGGATTTTTTTCCCACAAATACTTATACCAGAGAAGATGCATTTGGTATTTGTTTTCTGTCCTTTCAAAAATGTATTTCCCTTCCGGTAACTTGGAAATATGCTCCAGAATACTTTGTCCAGATATCTGATGTTAAATTTGGCCCTCAGAATCTGCATTCCAGTGTAATTTTTGTGTGGCAGTTTTTGTCATTTGGTGTAATGGCTTCTGGACCTACACTCGGAACCCAAGACTGATCTCCATGTCAGCAGTGGAAAATGTATGTAACTCCCTTGAAAACAGATGAAGATCTGAGCTGGCCCTTTGGTGAAAAGCTGCCTGTTTTGGAGATCATTGTTTTTTCAGAGTTGTGAGGTATTCTGCTAATGTTTAATTTCTGTTTAGGGAATCTGTAATAATCTTGATGTTTTGCTTGATCTGCTTTCTCTAAGAATTGTAATGACTCCCTGGAGCCCATTCAAATGCTTTTAAGCACTACTTTTTCAAGCTTTTTCTTGTTAAGATGATGGTCCTGCATGGTCACGAGGGTGATGTGAGGGCTGATGTTCAGGGATACAGAGCAATTTGAGTGTGTTTTGATTCAACATGTCCAATATCCTCCTCTCTTCATCTTGCTTTTTGAATATGTCAAAAACTCTCCTATTATTTGAAATCTCATCATATGATGTTTCTGTTTGCTGGATGGTTTGTTACTCTCAAGGTCACCCCAGTGTGCTCTTACCCCATGTCTTGATTGAAGCTAAATATATTTGGAGAAAGAGAAGGAAACATGCCTGCAGACACAAATTTCTTTTATTCAATTTTTCAACATTTATTTTTGTGCCCCCAAACAGACCAAAGTTTTTCTACAATTCACTCTTCATTTATTATCCTGTTATCTCCTCTGGTGTCCCTGACTCCATTTCACCTCCAGAATGAACACTGTTGTTAACCTTTGAGTAACTGTCCTTCCCTCCTCATTGATATTCTCAGTGAGTTCTCTTGGACTAAATTAAAATTTCTTATTCTTCCCTTTGGAGGCTCCATCTGCTTATTTGTTTCTCTTTTCAAAGCAACTTCTTCCTTTGCTGCCTCACTGTGTGGAGCTGGGCAATACATTTAATATCTTCTCTTACTAGGGCATTTCCAGAAGGATACTTGTCTTCCCTTCCCTTAGAAACATCTCTTTTTGAAAGCTCATCTCTAATATCCATATGAAACCACTGAATATTGGGCACAGATGACAGCAGCCAAGGTTTTCTCACTTATTGAGTGTTATTCATAAAAAGAAAAATCTCAATGTCATATTTGTGCACTGTATCTGCATTTATATTTTTTTTTTAATTGATAGATGTTCTGATCGTTTGTGTCTGCTAAAGAGGATGTGGGAGAGGGAAAGGCAATAAGGAATCATTTTTTTTTGTATAAGAATGATCAAATCTATACAGCTCTGCAGATGATTCAAGAAACAGAAGGGTAAAGGCCTATAAACTGATAAATGTGATGGAGAAGGGAGCAAAAGAGGCAAAGATTGCTTGTTATCTCTTCTAATAGAAGAAAGAATGTTTACAATGCAACTGGCCAGCAGCAGGCTCAAAACCATCCACAGGGAGCAGCTTCACATAGAGGAGTAATCTGGCCTGGGACACTGTGGATGCTTAAAATTGACTTGGCTTTGAAAGGTAATCAAGTAAGCTCATTGAAGAGAAAGAAAGTCTGCTCTGATTGGATTCTGGTCAGGAAGATCCTGTTTCTCACCACTGGAGATTGTGAGTGCAAGGGGGAAAAATCCCACTTCATGTTCCCCAGATATCTGCTCGTGGCTACAGGAGGACACAAGATGCTGGGTTGGAAGGAAGAATTAGTTTCACCCAATTTATGTATTGCCCAGAGAAATTTACTTCTCTCGCTAACTCAGTTGCTGAATTGTTCAAGTAGCCTAAGCCCAATTTTGCCAGAAGGCTCTAACTTAATACATGTAATTCCCATTGTCTGAAAGGGTCTTTTACCACCTTGTGGTTTATGCTGCTTATATTGATTGTTCCTGAGGAGATGAATCAACATTTTTTTGCCTTGTCTGCTCCCACATTTCCACGGGGCAATTTCTCCTGCCTGTTGTGTCTGTTTCCATCCTCAGAACCTGGCCAAGCAAGCCCAGTTGCACCCCTGATTTCTCTTAAAAAATGTCTTCACTCCTCAGTCTATAGCTGGTCTCCATCCTCACACTTCCAAACTGTGCATTCAGTCACATCTTTCCTTTTTCAGTCTTAAGCCAAAGTGTCATGGAGGATAAAAAGTGTCATTACAAGTTCTCTTCTTTAATTGCAGGAAATATTTTGCTCAGCTGCACGTTCCAGTGAGCTGAGGAGTCTTCAGGGAAACGAGCAGTTCAATTCCAACTTCCAGTTCGTGTTAGACTTGCTTAAAAAAGACCATTTTTTTTTTTTTTTTTAAAGGAATCTGGGTGAGCTAAGTATAGGCAAATTTTTACAGGTGTAGTTGAAAGGCTATCCTTGACACAAATACAAAGCTTTGTTTCACAACCAATTTAATAAGCAAACTTATTTTTATATATATACACACAATTTTTTTTTTTTTTGGCAGGAGCAAAAATCCCATGTTCCCCCCTCTCTGTTCCTTAGAAACAGGTAAATGTTTTTGGCTGAATCTTCCAAAAGTTTTGTGAAGCAGGCCCTCTGCTCTGGGAATAATCAGTGCCTAAAAGTCACATTTGACAGAGTCAAGTGAGAGACGTTGTCATAGGAGGTACTGAGCTTCTTTAACATTCAGCAGAGCTTCAAGTCTCAGTAGTAATGTATTTCCCAAAGCAATGAACTATCTGAAGCATTTCTGAAATTCTGGGTGTAGCTTTGAAATTAGATAGAGCTCTAGTAAACTGATTCTCTTGAAAACTTTTTTTTGGTAGAGCCTACGTTGAAGGTGTTAACGACATGAAGGTGTCAGACACTTGTATTTCTGGACAGTTTGTCAGCAGAGTGCTTGACATCCCAGGTCCCAACATTGGTTGCATGCAGAAATTGTGCAGGAGGGTTAATTATTACACCAAAATAAAGTTGCTAGATTTTTTCCTTATATTTGGCTATGAATCATGTCTTTATGTCAATTAAAACCATCTGTGCATGTCCATTTTCAAATGATTTATAGACTTGCATCTTCTTCTCAAACATTCCAAGGAGTCTTAACCTGGTATGTAGATGTTCTTCATTTCTCCATAACTGGAAAAAAATACTGAATTAACTAAGTAAGGCACATTCGTCCCAAGGATTTTATGTGGTAGAAGATAATGAGAGCCAGTTGTGAAATGATGTGATACTGTGGTTTAGAATTATAGATGGAACAGTGGCAAGGCCTTTAGCTGAGGTTGCCTCAGTGTGATACAAGAGTGGTGGGAACTTATCAGGCATTCTACAGAAATTTCTTTTTTTTTTTCCTGAAGAACTGATACAAAGCCATTTTCTTGAAACTTAGCATCTGTGAAACAAGAAATTTCTTAGGAAAAAAAAGGGTGCAATCCATCAATTCTCACAGTTTGTCTCTGTGCTGTGTAGAAGGGAACAGATATCCTTGACACAGGGTTGGCAATGGCTTTGAGGACGCCCCTGTTTTGAATGGAGAATGTTTTGGGTTTGCAGGGCAAGGTTTTGGGGTGGCTTCTGTGGGGGACTGCTGGAGGCTTTCCCTGTACCTGATGGAGACAATTCCAGCTGGCCCCAGGACACACCCGCTACAGGCCAAGGCTGAGCCCACAGGAGGCCATGGCATTTCCTCTGGGGCAACAGATCCAAAAAGGGGGAACAAACCTCACCACAGCAAGTTCAGCCAGGGAGAGGAGCAGGAATACTTGAGTGGAACAGCTCTACAGACACCAAGGGTGGTGCAGAAGGAGGGGCAGGAGGGTTCCAGGTGTCAGAGCTGAGATTGCCCCTACGGTGCAGGCCGTGGTGATAAAGCTGTGCCCCAGCAGCCCACGGAATTCTCACAAAGCAAAGATCCACCTACAGCCTGTGAAGGATGCCACATGGGAGCAGGTGGATGCCCCTGAAAGAAGCTGTGACTCCATGAGAAGCCCTCCACATGTTTTGTTTGGTGGGATTTCTTTGTGATTTTTCTTTTTATACATCCTCTGTAACCTGCAGAGACAGTAATACCTGCCTGACTCACGAATCAGCCGCTGGTATTTCACTTAACTGTCACTGGTGTAGTCACAACTTGTGTCAAGTATGACAAATCCCTTCAGTAAGTGATACATAAATAGTAATCAGAGCAGCAACAAAACAGGAGCTGTTTCCTTCCTTTCATCCTGTGCCTTTCACTGCGTTGAAGAGGAAAATTCTGTGTGTCCTTCAACCTCTGATCTTTGAGTGTCTTTCTGAGGTTCTGTTGGAATCTGATAATATAAGAATCCCTCATTTCAATTTCGGAGAGGGGAAGAGAATGTGACACTAAGAAGCATCTCTCTTTTATTGCAGCAAGATTTTTACGTGTTTTGGTAGTTTTTTGGTCACCAGAACAGGACAATCATATAAATTATAATGTCAAAAAATAATATAAAAATTTAGGCTCTGGAGTTTGGCTATTATAGTAATTAATAAGGTTTTCCAGCTGAACTGTGTACCTAAACTTATCCATTGATTTATGTGGAAGCTTACGTGCCTCTGGAAAACTTCCTAATTATAGTTACATCTTTTTAAATTTTTTTTAATATATGTTCATGAATTTTTACTTTTTTAATATTTCACTTGTCTTCATTAAGCATCCCCTTGTGTGTCTTTAGTCAATATACGCATTCTGCAAGAAGAATTTATTCCTAGGAATTTTTCCAGATTCACAATCACACTTAAGTCAGCGCTTTTATCCTTAATTTCTTGAGTCATGTGGTAGGGAACCTTATGTTTGACATCATGGAGCTTAGTGAAACTTGGCCATTGGAACACTGGTTCCATTGAAAAACATCTGGAGGGAAACCAATTGCCCGGCATATCCTGTTAGGCTACACTCAGCATTATCCAGCCTCCTGGTCTTTCTCTTTGAGTTCTGCCTTGCAAAAACTTGGCTGTGCTCGCAGAAATGTACAAACATGACAACAAAATGGATGCACTCCATGTTCCTAAAAATGTCATATCTTGGCTGTGCTGAAAGTGGGTTTATGTGTACTTGCTTGGCTGTAGCAGTGACAGGTTTTTATGTTGCTCTTTATCATGCTGATGCTGGAGTTAAAGACTGCAAAGCCCTACAAAAACATCTGGTTCTTTTGTCATTACCTCTGCACACTTTTTTCCATATAGTGTATTTCTCATGTTTTACTTAAATAGTTCAAATGGTCAAGTTTTTTTGTCAATTCTTTTGGAACTCTGCAATAATGTATGAAATAGCTTGCCTAAAACTAACAAATATTATCAAATTAGAGTTTCCTTTTCCACTCACCATGCTCCAAATCAATGTTCTGGTAATGTTTACATTCTTTATTTTAAAACAAATCAAGGAGTTTATTGTGGTTGTAAGGTTGGATTTTTAAATTACTTTTTAAGAACAAGAAGAAAATGGGAAAAAAATTGTTCAACAAAGGTTCTGTGTTTAGATCTGTAGCTACTTAAAAACATTTTTTTGTCACTGGTTCTGAGAAAGAGATATCTGCCTTTAAAAGTACTCTATACAAGTTTTGAGTCATACAATATGAAAACAGGGTAGGACACAAGACTAAAGAGTAATCCATCACTTTTTTATCCCTGTGTATCATAACTGGAAGATCTTTGGAGATAAATTTGCTGATTCACAAAAGCTGACAGTTACTCGAAGTTCTGTTTTGGGATGGAGAAAACTCCCCTGATTGAATGTTTTTCTTTTTCATGTTAAGTTAATATTTATGTTAACATGGCTCTTATTTATTTGATTACCTGTAAATACCCATTAAAGAGGTTTCCTTATTCTGTGCACGATATTAAGCCCATCTCCTCTGTCTGAAAAATGTGGATTTGAGCTCTTCCATTCTCTGTTAACAGCTCCCAGCATTTTGGTATCTTCCTTAAGGGAGAAAAAAGAGAGGCTTTAACAAAAGTTTTAAAACCATTGATATTGACTTTAGACATTTCCCTTAACTCTACACGATCTACAGAAAAGTTAGCTAAATGCTCCTGATCCATCCGTGTGGGATTCAGTCCAGATCCATCAGGTGTCTCTGACAGAAAAAAGGCTAAAACCAGACATCTTGACTTTGAAGCCAAAAGCAGCTGATGTCTTTTCACATGAGCGAGACAAACATTTCTATTCATCAGTGGCACTACAATCATGCATATGCATGTGCACGTATTTGGGATTACAGGCACTAGTTCTCATGTAATGAGTGTTGGTAGGGAGCTGGCAGCAGCCAGCTTTCACTTTCCTGCTTTTTGTGGCACTGCTTCATCTGCTGCTCCTCCGGCCTCTCTCCTTTCCACTGGGTACGAAGGACCTGAGAATAAATTGGGGAAAAGTACCAACATGTGTTTAGTTTTACTAACCAAGCAGCAAAGTCAAAAACTTCATGAAGCTCTCAAGAGCAGCTAGAAACATCAGGACAAAATTAAGTGACATTGAAATACCAAAACTGAAAAATTACAGTAATTAATAGAGGTTTGAAGGGAGAATTGTTGCTCTTCCCACTGAAGCAGTGGCAGTTGTGTAGATGCATTGTGGGGCAGAATTTGTCCTCTGTACTTTGTCAATTTATCAGTCATATGTGTTCACAGTCCAAATATTCAGACTATTTACTGCTGACTGAAGAGTTCAATCAGCAGTAAATTTTACATACAGTAAAATATTAGTATGAACTCTAACTTAATGTTTTTCAGCTTTATCCAGGATATTCTGTAAGTAGATGTTAATAAGCTTGAGGCATGGTTAGAGCAACACATACAGAATTACATCCGTTCTGTTACAGAAGCAAGGTTAACTCGAAGTATAAGGGGCTCCTACCTCTATGCTCTGTCTTGAGAAGTCAGGAAAGATAGTGCACAGAACAGAATAAAGAAAACTCTGCTGGGGTGGAAATCTGTTAGTTCAATTTATCGATAACCAGGAAGAATGGAAAACTGAGAGAGAGACAACGTGATGAATGCAGCTTTCTCTACGCAAAGTGAGACTTTAATCAAAGATAGTTAAACCATTGTCTGCCCTTCGCATTCCTCATCAGTATTCTGCCTTATGCAGTGGGAACATCCATTAATTACAATGGAATCATTACTAGGTAAAAATTGTAACCATGGCTTTGGGTGATGCGCGACAACTTGCAATGCAGAACCGCACAAAGAGGACCTACCGCCACTTGTGCATGTCATCGCTGCATTCAGAGCCTGATTCCTGAACTCTGCTTAAATCCTGGGGAATATCTTCCCCCACTATTCTCCCTCTCTCTCTCTCTCTCTCTCTTGCCTGCTTTTATTTCCTGCGAAGATTTGGACCTCTGTTCTTTGCATCTCCTGCCATGGCTCAAAAATACTGCCTCTTGGTTCTTTCAACCTGCCACGTCCAATAATCACGCACAGAAAATGCTTGTGCAAGCCAGTTGGCTTATATTTCTGTCTTAAGGGAAGAGTGCATCTGTTTTTTGGATTAAATCATGCTTATAAAGTCGTGCTTATTCAGTTGACAGGAAAAAAATGCATAATTTAAAGCTTTTATTTGCTCTTGTGCTAAAAGATTTCAGAGCCTCAATTCACCCTCATTTTATCCTTCTAGAGCAATACAAAATTAGAGTTCATTATGGTGATCCAATCTCTCCTTTTGTCTTGATTGCAGACACATTAAGCTCTTTGCCAGAGATGTCGACTTTCCTGAACAAGCCTTTCAAGTCTTGCAAACTATCTGTTGTTTTCTCAGTAGGCTAATTAGAGTGGATTAGCGCCCATCAGATATGCCCTAGGGATGAGCCAAAAGCTGAAGGGAAAGGTAAATTGTAATGCCAAAAATTTCCACCTTTGTAAGGCCTGAGACACAAGGTAAGAAGCTGAAGGAGGGCAGGGTGCAGTTGCAAAAGAGAGTGTGTTCCCCGGCAGGACAACACCCTAAATGTGGAACGTGATCTTGTGACTAGAGCTGTTGATTTTTTGCTTGGCTCACTCCAATAGCATTTGTTTTGTGATTAAAATGCAGGCAAATTTCAAAATAAAATGTGGCTTTGAATACAAAAGATTTAGTCAGAAAAACGTCAAACTGGAAATGTCCTCTTTGGAGAATAATAGAAAAAAGTTTTCATTTTCTTACCCAAAAGAATGAATAGAAATCATAACTGTTCTGTGATTGATTGATTGATTGATTGCTTATTTGTCAGCCAGAGTCTGTGTTTTCTTTCAGGACAAGTTTGGCTAAAATAGGTCTCACTCAGATCTCTTCTCAGTGAGGCTGAAATGAACACTTAATGGAGAGACCCTTAAACAGCTCTTAGAACATGTCTGTGGGGATCCTGTTCTTTTAAAAGATGTTAACCATAATTTCTCTGTCATTTTAATAGTCTTCATGGTCAGGACAGGAAAAAAAAAGGAGCATCTAGCACATTCTCTGCTTAAATTAAAATGGGTCACATCTGGAAGTGTTTACTCCCCTGTTGGCTAAAGGGGCAGTTCTGATGACTGGCTCAAAACAGACCTGTGTCCAGTGACGTTTGAAATGGTACAAGGAGAATCCTGCTTTTAAATCCTTTTGAGGCTTTATCAGTTTCAGAAACCAGCAAAGATGTCAAAGGAAAGGTATTAGCTTAGATTGGTCCCATGCTCAGGAAAAGCCAGTGGTGTTTTGTGGCAAGAGTGTGAGAAATCCTGGTGTTCTGTGAGGGAATAGATGCTGACAAGATCTGTGCTGCATCATCTGTGTTGCTCCAGCAACAAGTTTGGTACCCTGGCCCTCAGAAATAAGAGTCAAGGCTACATTGTACATAACTGGAGAAAGTATTCAGGGTCCTAGGCTACATTTCAAATAGAATTAATAATATTATTCACTAATTACTAAGAACTGGCCAGAATTACTACATTATGTTTAATAAGCAGCAACTTGCAAAAAGAGTTTTCTCCACATTTCCCTCCAATGCCGGTAATGGATTGAACTACCCAAGAGAGTAAGGAAGGTTTTGATAGAACAAAAGGAAAAATTTGTCAGCTGTGATAGGTATATTTGTCTTCAGCAAGTAACTTCAAGATTGACAGCATCTTGGTTTGCGTATGTTTGACTGAAACATGGTGACAGGTAGGTGAGCTCTGGGATTTACAAAATAAGACATCGATTTATGGAGGTAAATCTTCCAGGCTGTTGCAGCATCTTGCACAGAGCCTTTGCCACTGCAGATTCTCTGAACTTTTCCTCTGACAGGCTGGCTCCCACCCCAGTCCCGAGGTCTGTACCTGTCATGGGAGAAGATTCATTAGCCCGTGATGTGCAGTAGCTGTGGGATCCCTTTGTACGACCTCAGCATCCTGCCTTGAAGAGTGAGCACTGCAGCAGTTAAAAGTTGTAAGCTGGGCCTCTGCTATTGTGAGTGTTTTATGAAGAGAAGAGTGTCTGTTATGTTTTTTGGGTTTGTTTTGAAATCTCAAGGACCTCTTAATTTGGAAATTCCCTCAGTGGTTGTATCTTTTTTTTTTTCCTCCCTCTCTGCTAGTGATTGTAAATGGTGGTAGTTAAAAGGAAATAAGAAAAGTGCTCATTGTTTATAAGGTGTATAGAGCCAATCATCATGTTAATTACATGTCACAGGGTAATGAATAACCCCTCACTTTTATCATGTGGGGAACAACCTGGGGTTCGTCAGATGGGGCTTTGTGCTTTAAATGGACGCCCCCAAACAAAACTTAGCGCCACTCCAATTATGCGAGGACAGACTCTGGTTCAATGCGTTCTTAAGTCTTAAAGCTTTACAGCTGTGGGAACAGCAGTTAGACACACACTGTTCTGCAAACACCAGAAGTCTAAGCTGAAATGCAAAGCATACATTTTGTACTGCTGATTTGCTTTGTAGTACTCATACATACGCGCTGAGAACCTAGCAATGGTGAGAAAATAAGTTTAAAAAAATCTTCAGAGCTGAAAAGCTGTTATGATTGTAGCATATTATTGTATAATTGCCTAATTTTGCAACTTTGGAGAGTGTTTATGTTCTCAAAATTAATTAGTGTGGTGTGTAACTGCTTTTAAATATGCCATTCCCCTCAAAACTATGTGGTTAGAAATGTATGCCTCAGTGAATGTACACATCATTATTATTGAATATAAAAGTTTATAGTTCATTACACGGAAAATTGCAGTTGAGGCATTTCACAGCTTTAACAACAATTATTATCCCTGACTGAATTATGGAATGATTTTTTCCTGGGTGAATAAATTGATATAATTTTTATTTTAAATGCATTCAGACAAATATTTATGCAAAAGATGAGTGAAGTCAGTGACTTAGAGGGAAAAGAAAATTAGATGAGAAATTATGAAAAAGCAGCACAAAAAAGAGCTTAAAATTACATTTCTGGAAAATACTCCTTGCTGCAGTGGGGAAAAATGTATCCCTCATACTCTGGACCTGATAAGATTAGTTTTGTATCCTTTTGAGGGACCTATAATAGTGAAGCTTTGAGTTAACCCTTTATGCTACCCTATACAAGTGAGGTTGTGATGCACATAGATGGAGGGAAACGAGAGTGCTCTTGCATCGACTTGTGAGCAATGATGTTTAGGATTATGTGGAGGCCTGTGGCTGCTTTTTCCTCTCTCCAAATCCTGTAGGGAGTCCTTAGTGGCTGGGCTGGTCCATGCAGACTCTCATGCTGCTGAGCCAGCTGGCGTGTGTGTCCCCAGAGCCAGGAGATGGGGACAGGCTCGGACACAGTGCTCCATGTGCAGCTGCAGTGTTTGGTGTCTGCTTCCAGCTGTCTTCGTGCTGCACAAGAGAGATCCTTCCACTTCTGAACGTGGCCCTGGTGATCTCTGAGCTGTTTCCTAGTCTTGCTGTGATAGCTGTTGGCAGCCAGTGGGGCTGCTGGCAGGAGCAGGACATTTGTATATTCTGGTGATGGACGATTTGTGAGTGTCTCTGTCTCGGGCTGCTCTGTTTTTCCTCTTGGAGGGCTCCTGGACCAGAGGAAGGTTTTCACACTGCTGCCTGCCTCACTTCTGGGAGATGTGAAATGTACTGCCAGCTCCTCAGTTTAGTGAAATGGCAGCTTCAGTGAGGTACACAGGCTTTGGCACTGCAACTCCAGATGGTCATATTGTCCCCTTTGTAGACAGAGAATCACCAAATCATTTGGGTTGGAAAACAGATCATCAAGTCCAACTGTTCTGTCTCAATCTGAAGTAATGATAACTTCTGAGGCCTCAGATCAGGTTGTTGTTTCTTCTTTCTTGGCCCAACTAGGCTTTCTCTATATCTTTAAATCCCTGGTTCCTCTAACGTCAGCTCCTGACATTGAAACCATTTGTTTTCTTGCTTTTCAGTTAAATAAAAATTTCAGTAGATGATGGCCAAGGCTTCCTTGGTGCCTTCTTACACCAGATAATGCTGAATGTATGGATTATGACCTATAGCATTTTCAATCAATGATTTATCATTTTGACATAGTTTGGGTGATGTGGAATAGAAATTGCTGGTCTATACCCATTTTTTGCTGCAAAATGCTTGAAATCATCTTCAGTCATCTGAAGCCCATGCCATTCAATTTAAAACCCTTGGGAAGAATTGGTTTTACACAGACAGGGATAGGTAAAGTATTTTATACCAACCCAAATAAACTAGAATTACAGTCTAGGGCTTCTGCCCAAACAACAACTGCCCAAGGTAAGCTAACTGGCCAGCTTTGCTGCACTGACTTAACTTTTCCTGGTCCATGAATAGGATCTGGTTTGTGTTTCTGGCATAGGAAAGAAACCTTGGCAGTTTCTCTATTGCTGCTCATTGGAAACCAAAATGAATGTTGCTAGCCCCCTCTGTCAATTTTCTTCAATCCCGAAATGACCCATAGAATTTGTCTCCTATACTTCTCAAGCAGAACAGTTTTCCTGAATTAATGAAAAAATGAGAACTTACTCTGGTACAGCTTTGTCAGTCTTTTCCCTGTGAAGTTGCTCACTGTGGGAAAACAAAGTAAGTATCAATGGAAATGTGTTTAATTATGATTTTGAATATACAGATATGGTTTTGGTTTGCCTCAGTTATTCATGGTTGTTTTAGCCAGTCTCAGTTAAATAGTGTATGAACCAGAAATATGTAAATGGATGAAGTCTGTTTTATATTTGCCACCTAAAACAAAGATGGTGTTCACCACATAAATACACTTTTGGACACAAATTTCAGGAGCAAATCATATAATCGAAGCCTTTTTTTGTTTTGTGTTGTTTTTTATTTAATGGGGGTGAAAATTGAAGGTGGCGTGGGCACATAAAGAGACATTATTAGCTTTTAATTTTAGGGAAGTAAATCACATCTGCACTCTGACTCACAACAGGTTTTTTTAATAAACCCATCCTGTGCAGAAAGCTAGATGCCTGGGCCAGTAGGTGTGAATTAATTTTTTCCTCATTTTCCTTCAGATATATCCAGATATCTATATACAAGATGTCTTAAGAGTCTTACTCAAAAAAAAAAAAAAAATTGTAAAAACTAACCACCTCAAAAATCTTGCTCATGTTGTCATCATCCACAGAAGTCAACAACAAACCCTTGCTGGTCATTTCTGTGCAGCCTGTGGTAAAATTAGGAGACAATTCACTAACGTAATCACCCTGACTCCATCTCTCTGGAAAGCTGTCATGTAGTTGAGTCACATTTTTGCATTGTCCCATAGGATGTGGCTCTCACAGTGGTAAATCCAGCCTTTTTAAGGCCTCTCAGCAGTTTCTTTGCCCCTTACAAACATCTCGGTGCATTTGCTGGTACCCCACGTTTGGCCTGACACCCTCACGCTCAGTGATGCGCAGTTCCTTCCTGCTGTGGCCTTCCTCCTGTGCTTCTTGGATAACCACTGGCTCTGGGACATCCTAAATGGTCAAAACTTTCCAGAACAACAGCACAGGGAAACGTAATTATAACCATTTTCCTATTTGTGCTGGCGAATTGGCAACTTGTCATGGTCTGTATCACAGAAATTCGAGTGGAGACGAGCCTCATAAATTGCATTCTATTTTCCTTGTTCCAAAACCCCTTCAAACTCGATTTTATGATACACTTGTATGTTAAGCCTCATGGCCTTTTGCTTGAATATGGCAGCTTTCCAAAACACATGAGCATGTTCTAGAATTTTCTTTTAAAATTTGCAAGAGCAAAGTCAGGGTTTTGGGGGGCCAAAAGAAAAGGTAAGATTTTACTGGCACTGATACTTCCAGAGAGGAGAGGCTTTTACAATCCAAACAGTGTGACAGAGAAAGATATTTCTGCTTAATTCTTGCCATGACACTTACTGCAATTAAATTAATGCTTTAAAATCTGTCTTGGTGTTGACTTTTAAAGTGCCGGTTTTTAAAACTTGGGATGATTTTCTAGAAAAAGAAAAAGAACTCATCTTTGCTACTGAGAGATACTTGTGACACAGCCTGAAACATTTGAAAACATCTGATAGTTAACACTGAGGAATTAGGTGCTTCCATATGGGCGTGCAGTGTGCTTTTTTTGGGATGGGAAAAACTGAAATTTAATATCAAGCCATTGAGGAAGCCCGATTGCCCTGCTTGTAGATAAAGGAAAATGTAAGTAAGACGTAAATTAGGTGAGATGATGGGTGAGATCTCAAAAATCATTTGCGTAAAATTGTCTTTGTGTTTTGGCTTTCTTTTTCTGAATAAGCAAAACAAGAAGTTATTGTGAATTTCATGGAATACTTTCAGGTCAGGCTTAGGTACTGAGCACACAATAATTCTGGTGTGTTACCTCTTCCAGGCGCATGCAGGGGGAGTACATAAATGTCACTAACCCTTTTGCTGATTTTTGATGCTTGTATGTTTTGCTTTTCAGCTATCTTGGAAAAGCAGGACTCCATGCTAAGAAAAATACTCTGTCAAAAGGTTCAGTGCTGGTTTGGTTTTGTATTGTTTTGTTTTGTTTTGTTTTTTTCCTCACAGATACTTGCACTGTGTTCTTCCCTTCTGTGGCCTTCAATGTCTATGATACAGTCTATGACAAGTACAGAAGAAAAAAGGGTTGACAGCCAACTCTTTCTAAATCTCATTCTCTAAATTGCAAAGGTTATTCATACCATCTTATGGGTTTCTCAAAGCCTCACTAAATGAGCATTTCAGTGGAAAGATGCTGGAAAAAAAAGCTGAATCCCATTTGAGACTGGATTAATGCTGACCTAGATTAATGCTCTTTGGAAATCCCTTCGGAATATCTCTTTTCTAATTACAGCCTTTTGTCTGAAAAAAATTGTTTTTGCAGATACGGCCAAGCCTCAAAAGTGTTTCCTGATTCCAGCTAGTCACAAAATGACTGTTTTACTGCTTTTGGCCAAGCACATACCTACATCAGGGTAATGCACTCGTTCTGAGTGTGAGAATACTGCAATCCTGTGCATGCAGAGACAAAGCCAGGTATGTCCACTGAGCATTTTGACACAAGACAAAATGCAAGTTTTTTTGGTAAGCTACTGCAAAGATCTCTTTTTTTAAACCATCATTATAAAATTGCTCACAAAAGCAGTGTTTTCTGTTGGGGAGTCTGCCTTCCAGTAATCTCTTTTTCCATTTATTCTTTATAGAAATAGAGCAGGGCAAATTTTATCCCTGTGCTAGAATTGTTGGTAAAAACATTGTGAAATTGGACTAAAGCAAATGTTGGCATATTTAACATAATATTTGCATATGAAACACAGCCCATGGACCTCTAATATTTTTAATTGCACAAGTAGGTACAGGAAAATTATTCCTCTTTTCGATGTACTAGCCCAAGGGTTTGTTGGTTTTGTGTTTTTTTTAAGATGGTAATATTCAATATTTATTTAGTCTGATGTTTTGGCCTAGATGAAACAAAAGACTCCACCTACAGATAAAGACTCCACCTACAGATAAAACTGAATATGAAGATATTTATTTTCACATTATTTACCCATGTGGTCTTTTAAATTTTCTTTTAAAAGTCTTCCTGTGAAACATGAATGCTGCAATAGCGGCTGCTCTGCCATATCTTGAATCCTTCCTGTCCTGAGTACAGCAAGGGATGAAGGAGAGACAGTGCACATTTGTGTACTAATTTTTGCCTTTAGGAGCCCCATACCAATCCAACAAGAGCCTACTCAGGTTGGGGCTGTCTTGAAACTGGAATTCTGTTCTTTCAAAAGACGTGGTCTCAAAGGACATTGCTTTGACCCAGAAGAAAACAGGTTCACTGATTTCCAGAAGATTAATATGGATGTTCTTTCTTTCTTCTCTGGTGGCAGAAATATTGCTGTATGTTTATTCAGAATAGAAATAGAGTTTGCCTTTGTTTCATGTAATACAAAGTGATAAGAGAGTTGTCTATGTAAAAAATTGCTTTTCTTTACACAATATTGAAAGTGAAGTCTCCCCCCATTTCATAACTAAGTGTCAACCTGGAGCTTGGAAGAGGTTTCTAGCTTCAGAGAAGCATTAACATGTTCTTTAATATAGAAAGCTAGTAGAGAGAAATAGTTTTTACCTAACTGAGTTTATTTTAGATCACTGGCTCACAGATGAATGCATAAAACCTTTGTTATTTGGGTCACATACTGTATTGCACGATGTATTAACTCTGTATTTCAATTTTTCAAAAAAAGTTAAGAACTCTGAAACATTACTGATTTCAAACCCACGTGTACCATTATGTCTTCTTTTTACTATTTTTTTCTTTTGCCAACACTTTAGCCTGCTTTACAATGTCAATATGGTAAAGCTGTTTCATTCTGAGCATGACTACATTAGTTACAGTGTGGACAGAATGCTGGTCTTTGTGAGATGATGCAATGTTAAAACACCCAAACACTCAGCTATTGCTTGAATCCAGGTAACACTTTTGGGGCTCTCTTGCACATGAAATTTATTTTGTTTGTAGTTGCACTGCCTTTCACAAATCAAGATGACTGCTTGCTGTGGGTTTGTAGCTACCTGTCCTTCCATTCCTGAGTAGCACCTTTTACATTTGTAATTTCTGTTCATAAAGTGAATCTGAATTTAGAAACGAGGGATATGTAATGTAAAGTAGTACATTTGGGGCTTTTATATGTCAGCTTTATTTATTTAGCCTTCAGACTCATAAAAGTAACGAGGTCTTGGAATATCCCTACTTATAAAATGTTTTTTGATATTAGATTACTACCTCAGATGAGATGCAGTTCAGTATCTCAGAAAGCTTCAGCAAAAGTGAGTTAGACTTTATAGGTAAAGTCAAGTTATGTACTTGATTTGCCTTGGGAATCAGGCACTGTGAGAACACTTCCCTTTTCCAGTATTTTCTATCAACTTACCACCTCTCCTTTGTGATCACCATTCGAACACTGGTGGCCTAGGGGATACAAATTCAAGGAGTGAAGCAAATTTAAACAACAAAATAGTCCCCCAACCCTGTGTGATTAATTGCTGCTCTACTTCAGGGACCACATCTATTGTCATTTTCTGCGTGTTAAAGCAGTTACTGCAATTGATGGCATGCTGTCTTTATAATAGAATCCAAAGGAATTTTAAGCCATTCATCTATTTGCATATGTTTTAAATTATCCCATGAAGCTTAGCAGAGGGCTGGCACTGTCTTGTTTGGGATTGGGAAGGGCTCTTCTGTAGCAGTTGCACACATTGCTCTGGTGTCCCGTGACTGAGGCACAACTGAAGGTTAATTTACCTGGTGAGAGGCACACAAAAGTGAATTTGGAGACTCCACTTACAGCAGGATCCTGTTAAATGTTTGGTCATAATGTTTTTATCAGTCAACAGGTGAAGCAAGGACTTTTTTCTGGATCAAGAGGGAGTCAGGTCATTACTTATCCAAGGGTACATCCTGTAACTTTCATAACTGACTCCACACATGGAGGAGAGTGAGTAAACCCCTAGTTATTTATTTACCCATTCATCCTTGTGATAAGTATGCTGCCCATCTTTTTCACATCTGAAACAATTACTTTTCACCACAGGGGATCAGGAATTGTCAAAACTGAATGGATACCCTGGTTCCTTCTGCTGTACCATCTTGTAGGTGCCAGAGAGTTGCTGTTTTATTGTTGAGGGGTTTGGGTTTAACCTGGCACAATGTTAACAGTCCTCTAATATTTAAAAGTTTCATACAACAAGCATAATACTTCTTGCCCAACTTTTCATTCCTAAATCCTCTCAGGCATAATGGTGACTGCACACTGCAAATCAGCTGATATGTATCTGCTTCTGCATGTGCTGCTGCAAATAACTACATGTTTGCAGATTTGCTGGTCTTATTCCTCTGCTATAAATCACATCATATAAAGATAAGTCTGGCAATCATCTGCTTGAAAAATGCTTCAGTTTACTCTGTCTGTAATGTGGGTGTGTTTATTAATACATACCTGTGGGTATTTAACAAAATGTAAATTCTAAATACAAATTTATGTTTCTATTTCAATGTGTCATCTAAGTAATTTTTTGGTGTTTTTTAAGCAGAGAAATATATACTTATTTAGATTCCTTTTTGAGTCTGCTCAGAAGGCTCTGCACTTTTGATCCACTTGTCCTGTTTTTTCCCCCACTGTGGTTTGTTAAAATAAAAATTTAGATTTTTAATTTTAGATTTACGTAATATAGAGAAATACCAGTTTTCTCTTTAACTTTTCTGGTTTTAGAAGAGTATTCTCCCTTATGCTACCCATGCTGTTGCCAAGAGGGTGGGAAACTGTTCCTCATTTTTCTGGGCAGATTATAAGACATGACCTTACCCACCACTTCTTTGGACAGCTATCCACGTAGGAGACATGGTACTTGGAACATTTCCTGGTTTTGACTTAATTCCCAAGGTTCAAGAGGCTCATTGTTTGAGTCAATTGTAGCATTTGAGTTTGTCAAGATCTACGTGGATTTTATGCTCTTTTTTTATTAGAAAACAAGGATTATGGTTCTATTTAACTAATAATCATTCAATAATGTAAGATGTTAGTTGCAAACACAACTTGGGTAAAATTTCAAAACCTATTGTTTTTTTTGTAGTTACAGGACATAAGACCAGCAGTGGTGAGGGGACTGAGGACAGTCTCACAATGTGGACACTCCCAACAGAGCAGAACTGCTCACAAAGGTCTTTAAATATGATCTGTTTGGATGGAGATAATAACCTGAATTTTAATGTTAGTTTTCTCAAATGTGCAAGGACTGAGACAGTCTTTCCTCAGTAAGCCCCAATATGATTTTTTTTATTTTCAGATGCTCTCAGCACTTTTCCAACCCCCAGGGGCTGTGCTTTTTTCTGATGCAGGAGCAAGAACTTCAGTGAAGTTCCTAAGCTTTGCTGACCTTGATATTCTCGTATTTGGGGATTTTGCTTTTGTAAAATACCCATTTTGAATGGTATTTTCTGGGAGTTCTGACCTCCATTTGGCAGCAAATGCCTGAGGGCGACACAGTAACAGGTTTTATGGCAACTGAAAAGGATTTAGAAAAAGGAACTGTGGCAAGAGGAGAAAATAGATAGAGGCATGTTTTGGAGAAGAGAGTATGTTCTCTCCATGATTAAAAAGTAACTTTTGACCTTTGTTTTGGGTTCAGACAGAGGTTGCAGTGTAGGTAGATGCCTAAATCCTTGTAAGAACAGATTTGCCTAGCTCTGGAGATGCTTACTGCAGGGCTTCAACTCCAAACTGTTTCTAGCCAGATACTATTTATTATCAGTACATTTTGACATTTCAAGTAATACTGTGCAGGTCCTATTTCTCACTTTCTATTAGTGATTTCTGTAGAGTTATGAGCTTTTTCATTTTTGGTTTTCCAACACTTCCAACAGATGTCTTGCCAGCAGTTAAGATGATTAAAGGTTTTTGAAGAAGTAGACTGCTGCAGGAAATCTGAAATGGATCCCACTGCAGTGCCAAAAATCTTTGGAAAATGTATGTATATCCCCTTCTTGAAGAAACCTTCCACACTATTGCTATTTCATTGCACTTCTGTGTGTTTTTTTCCTGACCTAGACAGAATAGGTAAGTGAAATTCCTACAGGTAGGATGAAAAGAAGATGAAGAAGAGTGAACTTGAGGCTTAATCTTGGCAAAGTGTTGGATGGCATCCACAGATATTCTGAAAATATGCACCTAAACCACTGACTGGATTTCCACAGGAGGTCTCTTTCTCTGATGATAGTTGGTCCCCAGCTATTTTTCAGAATACTGCTCTTGAGCATTTCCATCTGTCTATGAGTTTTCAACATTACTTTTTTAATGCGGGCCTAATCATTATAATTTATTCCCTTGTCACCTTGAAACTAAATTAATGTAATACCCTCTGGTACATGGAGACTGTTTGATTCATATTTGTCATCAAAGTGTCCACTGAGCTGCAATTGAAAAGTTCAAACATTACACTTCTTTGAATAAGCAAAAGGGTTAGTGTATTTTCAAACTGCATGTTTTGATGACAAAATATCTGTGCTTCAGTTCATTGAGAGGAATTAGTCCAGTTTTGAAAGGGTTATGTGATGTAGTGGCTGGCATGTTGAGGAACTGGATTTAACCCAGGAGATAGTTTCCTGTGTTGGATTTCTCTCTCAAGTGTTGGGCACTGTACAGACAAAACCCCATTTATCTGGCTTGAAATATTCAGAGATGTTCCCTTTGCCTTCTGGCTTAAGGAAACAGAAATGTCTTCAGCAGCACCCAAAAGTCTAAAACCTTTCATGACCTTTTTCTCTTGCTTTCTACAAACTGTTTTAGAATTGTGCATTTTGAAAAGTTCTTCCTATCAATGGCAGGGCAAGGTAGCCACAAGACCATGATCTTCATCCAGGCATTGGGAATCTGGAGCTAGCAAGGATGAAAAGCCAGATGACAGTTTGCTGATTTTTTCCTTAATATTTTTCCCTTGAAGAGCCAATTTTAATCATTATCTAATTCTACTGAAGCTTAGAAGATGACAGAAAAAATTTTTAAAAACCCCTTTTTCTCTTGGATTGAAGTGTGTTTTCAAAGGGTGCTACCTAAGCATTGTGTGAAAAATTACATTCTGTGTTCTTTATTCCTTTAGGTCTGATCCTCCTCACATTGAAAATTGTAAACATTGCTTGAAAATCTGAGGTGATATCTGTGACTTTTATTGATCTTGAAGTATTTTTCCTTTTAATTTTTTACTTTACTTGAGAATGACTTTTGGGAGTCAGCACATAAATAAGTTTCTTGCCTTCACTCCTATGACTGTCTAACCAAATAATTCTCAAAGTATCCTGAAAAGATAAGGAAAAATGGTTCTTTTGTTATCAAGATTTTAATGACCATCAGTCACTACATTTTAAGGGCATATTTTATCCAAATTTTCTATTCAATTGGCTTACTGATCTATTCTGAAATATTTACAAGATGATGAAGAGGAGCTTAAAAATACTGCAGTGCAAGCCAGGTAAGCAGCTCAACGCTCCTTTTTCTTTCTTTTCCAGACAAGGCTCAGTTAAAGGCAGCTTTACTTTACCCTTTGGGAATGTTGTGTTTAAAGCAACCCCTGCTAATCCATGAGTTATTATGGAACAATTTATAATATATCCTTATCTAAGGTGCACTCACCCATAACACGGGATGGGACCGGTGTCTCGGGATTAGATTTTAGGAAGAAATTCTTTACTATGAGGCATTGGAACAGGTTGCCCAGAGAAATTGTGGATGTCCCATCCCTGGAAATATTCAAGACCAGGCTGGACAGAACTCTGGGACCATCTGAGTGGAAGGTGCCCCTGCCCATGGCAGGGGGTTTGGAATTAGATGATGGGACTAAACTCTTCCAGCACAAATCATTCTGTGATTATATAACTCTGTTATTTCTTTCAATTATTATTAAACAGTCCTAATGATATAGATACAAACTAAACCTTCAGCTGAATCATTCATGTAGCGAGCAATCTTTTTAGGCTCTCTGGGGTGAAAAAATTTTAGTCATGAAGATTTTCATCCCACGGCTGCAAGAAACATAGGATAGAACAGCCAAACCCTGCAATTTTCCCTATAATGCTATTTAAAACGAGCCAATGGCTGTGGAACTCATAGTTGGGACCTTTTGCAATGAGAACTATATAGGTTTTTGATTGCATATGGAATCTAGTCTGCCCAGATATTTTCAAAGCTTTACTTTTTCCAAAAGGCAGACATGTACATTACAGTACCTAGTGATGTTTCTGTTGGAGTTGAATTTGAAGATCTCTGTCTGCCACACATTAATTTTATTTATTTGGAAACAAGTTTACTTTTCCCTGGGCTGGACTGGGACTGGGACTAAAAAGTTTTTTTCCTTGGTATTTGCTACCAAAACCTCTTGCAGGTGGTCTAATGGCAGCATTGTGATAGAGCCAAGCTTGTCTTTAACACTCCTTCCTGCAATTTTGTTAAGTTTGGGCCAGACTTCCAATTGCAGAATTCTAGCAATTGAAGCAATTAGCAGCAGCTGAAGATCTGGCCTGTGAAAAATAAATCCTAGGATTTTATCTGCAGTTTTAGATGTCACTTTGCTTATGTTGGAGGAGACCCTCAGTATTGTTGATGTCGACTTGTTATTGTTATATGAGTTGCATACTAAGGGGAAAATGTACTTTGGTATTCAAGCTTTTCTTTTTGGGACTGTACTTTTGGCTTTATTAGTTTTAAACCGTGTTACTTCTATTTATGATCCTGTGCATTGTTCATCTGTCAGCATAAGATGTAGGAGCAGATGAAAGGCAAGGAGCCTTATACGTACGTGAAGTGTAGCTTGGGCACACCTGCAAAATCTTTGCCATTGTGTTTGAAAGCAGAAAAGGAAAGTGAAGCTGCTGAGGAAGCAGTTGTGCTGAACAAGCATGGCCCATGTGCATCACATACTGTCCCTGGAACAGCTCTTGTGTTTTGTGCATGTGAGCATTCACTGCAGTGCATATAGGGGAGAATGCATACAGTTAATAGAATGTATGAACTGCAGTTTGTGTAGGTCTTTTCTGGCTATTCTCCCACTTCTGTGATTGAAAGTCCTGGTCCAAGTCCTGCTGAAATATTTAAAACTAACTTTCATTTACTTCTTCAGGGCAGGGCCCTACCCATGCATTGATTCAACTGCACTTTCACATGGGGCTCAAATTTAATACTGTGGTAAGTGACAAACCCTCCTTGCCTTTAGCAAAATATGCCTTGGCATCATTTTATGAGATGTTAAATGTTTTACCAACTGAAGCATCTGTGTTGTGTTCAGCTCTGAGGCAGCATCCAAAAGGATCACAAGATACCAATCTGATTACATTCCTCACATTGGTATGACAATGGTCTCTCCACATACTGTTCCCATCACTACTGCAGTCATACCACCAGAGTGTCCTAATGCTCTGCCAGTTTATATTCTTGAGAAATTTTTGTCACAGGAATAGATTTTTCCACACTCTTCAGTATTTTTCCTAAGTTTGACCCACTTTGGGCCAAAACTGGAAAATTTAGCCCAAGGTCTTTGGTTTGTGTTCTCATTTCTGTTTATTTATTTTCTAATTCATACAAATGAAAGATGCCAAAGGAATTGATGGACAGGGTAGTCTAAAATTGCTAATGCACAATAGCACTTTTACTTTGTATTCCCTTTTACCTTCAGGAAGGTCATCTTCTCTGCTCCGCTATTCTCTTGCCTTGTAGGATGAGAAGAGTAATGCTTTTGTATTCCCTGACCAAGGTGTTTTTGGGATCACATTGAACTGGACATTCCCACTGATGAGCACTTTGATGCACTTGTTGCAGTCAGAGAAATTGCTGGTTTGAGTTGGGGTTCAAAATCTCTTTCTGGATCATCTCCAGTTTCTGATGAGCAGTGAGGTGAGCACTTGTGAGAGGAAGTAAGAGAATTTAGGCCATGAAACTCTTCCTGATATCAGTGGAAACAGATACCTAAACCCTCACACTTTAGTATTTGGAGTGCTTTACATTTTGACAGCTTGACAACTTTCTAGCATTATCATGTTACAGTCCAAATCCCCTAGACCTCTGCTCAGTCTTTACACAGGCAAATCTCTTTTGTGTTTTGATAATGGCTTCTTCAGTAAGGTCTGGAAAACCACAGAAAAAGGAAAAGAAAAAATTGATTGGCAATTTACTTAATGAAAGGTAAAATCAAGCATGGCACAGTGCACAGTTGAGTTTTACCACAGACAAATCAATGTTTGTTTTTGCTATGAACATTTTAACCATAAACAATAAAACTTTGCTCTGTTATTGTGAAAATACAGAAGTTGCTGTGTGATTGTTGTTTCCCTGTTTTTGACAGGTATTCAAATTAAAGGACGGGATTATATGGGGTAGGAGGTGGGTGATTTTCTATAACTGCCTGATGACAGGCATGTCTTCTGTTATTTGTTTATAGGTGGATCATTTGCTATGAAATTTACTTAAGAGACCAATTTAAGCATCAGGTTGCATTCTACAGTTCAGCAATTTCACATTGCAAGTATCAGAAGAGCTCTCAAAGTAATGCTATCTGGATCTGGCGATTTTCTACTATTCTTTTTTTTTTTTCCCCTAGGCCTTCTCTTGCTGTCTCCTCTGCTTGCGATAATCCTGGAGATATCCTCAGAGTGGGGAGCCTTGGCCTGTGTAGTTTTCCCAAGCCCTAACACATGCCTGCTCTTCATGCGTGACAGCTGAAAATCATCCTAAGTGAAAACTGCTCTGTGCTCCTCTTGCTGCAGCATGGGAGAAGAGATGTTGACAGTCCAGAGCACTGTGCATGATAGATGTGGAGGAGTGTCGTTAGAGGACTTGAAGGGTGTTTATTGCCTACCCCAAAATGTTTTAGTGTTTGCAGGCTGTAGCCGTCACTCTGGTGTGGCAGCACTGGAAACTGTAGCACAACCCAAATGGTGGTGCCAGGTGTTCTGGAGGGGTACTGTTCTGTCAGCACCACAGATGAGTAATCACACAGAAAACCTTTGTTTCTCTATGTTTAAAAATAATTTATTGTTCACCTTATTTTAATAATTTTATAGGGAGCAAACAGCATTCAATCAATTCTTTCCATTCTATATTTACTTGCTGTTATAGTACATTCCATGTTGGAGGATTTGTACTTTATTTGATGCTACTCATTCTTTACTAGTATTACTTAATTTATTTATTAAGTGCTGATGGGGAACTCAATAATAACTTTTTCTTCTAGTGTCTTCTGAAAATAATTAATATTTTTGTAGATGTGTTACTATGGTTGAGGTAGCTGATGGCTGACAAGGTTTTTGAGTTAGATCTTTTAACTCTAGAATTGCATAATTAGTAATGCATAATGAACTTGGTGTAAGGAGCTGGGAAGGGAACCAGAAACCTAAAGGAATTGTTATATTTGAATGCAGCTTAATTCCTACATTCTCACTGACTTTTTTCTCTGTGTGTCATGTATCTCAAAGAAGCCATAAGGCAAAGGTTGTGTGTTCAATCAGTTCTTTGGAGCTGGCTGCTTTAGCATTTCTCTCAGATGTGTGCTATCTTTGTTAAAACTGTGGAAGTGGTGAGCTTACTGCAGCCTTACAGGCATTCCTCTGGAAACAGAACAGCAGGACATCCATTTTTATGTGTATTCCATGCTTCTTTGGAGCAAATTGTGCAGGCAAATTCCACCATTAATGGTCTGTAACATCATTAATGGCTTGGGCCAGAAGCATCTTGAATTGTGCTGGCGTTAGTCAGGATAATTTAAAGCACTCATACAAGTTGTTGCTATTTGAATATGTCCCTAAAATGTGTGATAAATGCATTAACAGATTTTGGACCCCAAGACTTCACATAAAAGGCGGATGGAGAAGGGTCATGGGGCGAAAACAACAACTTCTAAACCATGAAGTGATAATGAAAAGTAGACTGGCCAACATTCTGATATTTCCTTTAGGAGAATCAGGAAGCTGGGTTTTGGCTCTTGTATTTTATAAAGCTCTACCTCTAATCTCCAAGCTGGTTTTATTACTGAAATGTAATATTGCTGTTCTATTTCTCCCCACTGCTCTGGGGATCTTTATTCCTAATCAAATGTGTTGTCTAAAGGAAAGACTGTTCTCTTGTTCTACAGATGAAGTCTGAACTGGCAAAAGAAATGTGTTAGTTCTTCCTTCCACGAAGGAGAACAAACTTTTAATAACATTAATTACATCCCTTGATTTTGCCTTTCATAGGAGGAATGTGAAAGTTATGTGAAGCTGCATTTGTCACTAGAGCTAATAATGATGAGGCAAGCTTCTAGTTTGTATCAGTTTCTTTCTAACATTTATATCCCAAGTTGTTGTTCATAATTTCCAACCATTTCTTTCGTGAAAAAGAGCTTAAATGTCTTTTTCTTTGCTCATATTTGAACTGTGTGTGTTGAGACAGAATAAGCAGCAGAGGAGTAACAGACTCATTCTGCCACTGATCTCATTTTTGGACTACATTGATTAGGATAAGTTATGGAGTCAATCCGGAATTATGGACTAGTGAAAAATGCAAGCAGATTCTGGATGAACCTAGTGACATTATGCCAGAATAACAAGGATGAACAGGATCTTTAGGAAGTGCTCAAAAGCAATTTGGTTCTAGCCCCTGAAACCCAGCCTAGAAGAAAAACCTGGTTTGACCTGTACTTTTCCAAGTTCTATTAAAAAAGAAGTAGATTATTAAGGCCTGAAAGACTCCTAAGCCTGACACATCACTGTGAAAATTCTTTCATTGAAAATACATTTTTTTCTCAGAAAAGGTGTCAGAAATGTTTTAAAAACTCACAAAACCCCCTTTCTTTCAGAAATAAAGCTTCAAGCCTCCAAAACATTTGAACACTTCTATTTCTGTAGGTGCAGGGGAGTTCTGCCCTATATATAAAAATACATAAGCACATGCTTAACTTTTAGCAGGTATTAAGTCCCATTCATTGCACTAGGACTTAAGCATATGCTCACATCTCTGAGAAACGGGTCCTGCCTTATGTTAACTTCCAAGCTGAAAGTTTCATAAGGTGTTGAAGGTGGTCCAGCACTCACTGACCAACAGGTCCAAATGCTGCCAGTGCAGCAAGCCAGAGAGAGGCTTGGCTTAATGGGATTCTGAGCTACAATAAATAAATTATAACAAACTCGACAGAAGCCTCTGGGCTGGGTCCAGCCCTGAGGCCAGACTGAAATTTCTCATGTAGCAGGTAATCAGTAAGATGAGAAACTGGCTGCAGGAGAAGGGCCTCTCTATGAAGAAACAAGAAGGTAGGTACTCTGAGGGCCAAGTCTTGTCCCAGTAATCTTTCCAGTAACACTACAGTGATCCATGTTTTTCATTATCTGGTCTTCAAAGGAGTTGAATTAATTGGAAAGGAAACTGGTGCTATTATTGGGGCAGGCCACCCAAGTTGGTTGGGTGTATGAGTGAAGAATGGGTCATTAGATTTGTCCCTTACTTTTCTAAACATTTCAGTACAAGCAAAGCTAGTAGGTAATTTCAAATGAAGGTTATTTGGTTAGGGGGAAAAGGATTGCCAGACTGGCATTATCCCCTTCAGAGCATTTAAACTGAGCAATGTGATGACGTTTCAAAACCATCTGGGACTATTTCTTTTTTCATTATAGTCTCTAAAATGACCCATTTTGCTTAAAAACAATGAGGCTGGTGTTTCCTTGTCCTTTGTGATAATGTTTTTCAAGCACTTGTCTCTAGGGTTTGGTGCAGGCTTTGGCTAATAGCTCAAAATACCCAGTCACTGGATTGATTGATGTACGTAGCTGATTGTATCTGTCAGTCTGCAATTGGCCCTTTATTTTACAGACTTCTTTCCAAAAATCATGTTGGAAGTGCCTGAGTGCTGTAGAAGGGTTTAGAAGGGTTTGAGTGCAACTCGAGTAGATTCTGTGAAATACATGATGACTTGTACTGTACATGTGGATTGATGTTTCCAATTAGTTTTCCCAGTGACAAGTCTGGTGGGATCCATTGTATCTGGGAGCAGCCAGCCTAAGTCAGTCAGTAAGAGAAAGATACTCCACTGGAGGGCAATTCCTCTATCCTGCCTGCATCCCTAATGCCCTCTATCTACTGAACCAAATTACAAGGTTAGATGACTTTATGCCTACTTTTTCATCCCCTGGAGTTTGCTAAGGTAGATTTTATTTCTGCAGAATCTTCCCCAGTGGATGCACGGGAAGGTTATTTGTAGACTTCTCTTCAAGCTTTGAAGTTTGGATTTTGCAAGTGAAACACTTCTTTTAATGAATATTTTTTAGAACTGAGCTCCTAGCTTTTAGGAATAACCAAATAATAACATTTAGTAATGTGTGCTTAATAAGCAAAAAATCACCAACTCTCTGAAAATTAGCTGAATTCCCTTCTGTTTTGTAGGTTTTTTGTTGTTTTTGTTCTGGTTTTTTTGGTTTTGTTTGTTTGTTTGTTTGTTTTGTTTTTATGGTCGTTGTATCAAATAAGATGTTTTGTAAAGTCCAAAACTGTGGACCACTCTGGGCAGCAAATAAAGCCGGAGAGCAGAAATGCTGGTTTGCATTGTGGAACTAGATGAGCACACACAGAATCACAGAGCCTGGAGAGATCTATATGGAATCACAGAGGTTGAAAAAGACCTCCAAGGTCATCGAGTCCAACCTTTGGCCCAGCACCACCATGTCAACTAAACCACAGCACTGAGCGCCACGTCCAGTTTTTTCTTGAACACTTCTAGGGCTGGTGATTCCAGCACCTCCTTGGGTGGCCTGTTCTGATGACTAACAACCCTTTCCAGGCAGAAATTCTTCCTGATGTCCGACCTGAACCTCTCCTGGCAGCAGCTTGAGGTCGCTGCTCATGTCCTGTCACTTGTTTCTTGGGAGAAGGATATGGAGAAGATGGTATTTGAGGCTCCTCATGGGAACAGATGCTTAAAAGAAGTGTGGCAATCACAAATCATATTAGAAAGATGGGCTCACCTTACAGTCCTGCCATTTTCTCCTATGCAGCCTTTCAGCTTCCTCTTTAATAAAATTGAGCAGTTGCTATTTATCTATTTCTAGCATTAAGTAGAGTTGGTTGAAATTGCTTCCTTTATAGTTGGCTGTGTGAGAGAAAATTGATTTTCTTGACCAAATGGAATTTCCACTGAAAGTCTACCTTCTGTGAAAATGTTTGATCTTTTTGCTTTAGTTGAGTGCCCCATCCCTCACTCTTTCCCTTGGGTTTCTGAGTGGAAAGTCATCATTTTCTGGGCTTGCGGAACTGTAGACAAGTAATAGTAATAGTAATAATAAAAATGCTGGTTAGATCTTTTCATGTGAGCTTTTTAAAATAGTACTCAAAGTATAATTACTAGAAAGAGCTGGATTACAGCTCAAGGTCATCTCCTACTCCCAGTTTGGTGCCCTATTCTGAGATGAGAGTGAGTAGCAGAACCTTCTGCTGGTTTTTTTAGTAGAAAATTGTGCAGTACAGCCCAGGTCCACTCCTGTATTTTTTAGCATATTGGTGGCTGCTGGCAGCTGCAGCTTGCTCTTAGCAAATTGTCTGTGAAAAATTGCTCATAGCAAGTCCCTAAGAGGCTCTACTGAATGTGTCTTAAGCCTGAACTGATGTATTCAATTCAGGTGGATTGTCAGGCAGAAACCTTAGAGTGCACTATGCAGCTTGGTCTATAAATCAAATTTCTTCTTCTCAGCACAATAGCACATCAGCTTTTCAAAAAGGAGTTGGGACAGTGAATAAAGATAACTCTGGACAAGATATGTCTCAAGAATTTCGCCAGTCTCTCCTGAACATCTGAGTCTAAGCAAAATAACTGGCATGGAACATATCAGGCTAAAATACCCATTTTGAAAAAAACTCACGAGCAACTGAAAACAGATAAAAAGAGCTCTTTGGCAGCCAGAAGGGTAGATACAGCTACTACTTAAAACACAAATATTTCCAAACTGTAAGTACTGATATCACAGAGATTACCATATCATCACAGGCTGTCATTTGTCCTCTTATCAACCTACCGTGAAATCCCAGTGAACGTAAATAGAGATTAATCTTGCAGATACTTGGCATACCAGCCCTGCAGTGTCCCTCTGCAGCACTGTCAGAAAACACAGCCACCACATGGTCTCACTGAGGCTTTTGAATGGCTGTGGGGTCAGCTCCAAGGCCTGGCCTGCTCCAGTCACAAACATTTCAGCACTCTCTGAGCACTGGATTTGTCTCCATTACGCTCTGGGTAACGCTCCCTTGCACAGGAAGCAATAACCCAAGAGTAATTTTCTACTGCTATTACTAACCTTCTAATAGGAGCTCATGCGTGATAATTAGGCCTCTCAAATATATTTTGGAGAGTGTATTTTTTTTTCCCCTGGCCAGTTTTTTTTCCTATTCTATTTGGTAACTTCTGAAAATATCTCACTGCTTAAAAGAACAGTTTTTAAACCAAATCCTTTGTGATTAGTAATGCACAGCTAAAGACATTTGGAGCATTAAACACCCCTGTATGTAAAATCCCTGAAGTTTTGCTAAAGTATGGCTTAAAATTGCAACGAAATTACAGAGCTGGAAGAAGAATCGTAGCTGCATAGAAGAAAGCTAACACAATTCTTTGCATGTCTGTTTAATAAAGAATCCTTCAGTTCTCAGTTTAAAAAATAAGAGTAAAAGTTCAGTAAATTTGGTGCCATAATATGTGCTACATTTACTGAAGAAAAACATGAAGTCAATACCCAAGGCTGCAGCGTGTTGGAAAAACAAGATAATTAAATTGATATTGTTTCCTTTTTGACAGGGTCTCCCATGGGAAGGGATATTACTTGGCTGTACCAGTAATGGCTCTCTATCTAGGCGAAGAACTATTATGTTAAATTAAAACCTCTCCAAAACTATTAAACACAACTGTGGCACTAAGACTAAAGTGCTGCTAGACTATTGCTTCCTTCACCAGAGCATCATTTATAATTCAATTTAGACAAAGAGTCTGCTCCTCAGGGATGAGGAGATGTGGTATTGACACAACAGGCCTTTACTATTTGGGCACAGGAATCTTATTGTTTTGCAGTTACTGTGGTTGGAAACAGTTTCGACTGGAAAAAAACTCCACAAAATAATTTCAGAAATTTTAAAGAAATAGATTATTGAAAAAAAAATCTGTAAAGTATTGCTTGTAACAAGTAATGCTAATTGGAAGGCATACCTATAAAATAAATATGTTTCAAAAAGGAAAAAAAAAAAAAGGAAAATGTGATCCTGAGTAACTCTTGCCCTCTGGGTCTTTGTTTTTGTGGCTTTTTTCATTTAACTACTTATGATTTTTTTATTTTTTTTTTTAGCTAGAGTTTTTTTGCACTAGAAACTTGGTGTGTCCTTCAGTATGGTATTTTTGCTTAGTGCAGACCAGGTTCTTCAATTTTGAATTTATAAGGAAATCCCTCAAATTGATTTACTTGTACTCTGTGGAGCAGAATACAATATCTCCTACTCATGGCAGGCAGATAGAAGTACAAGGTACCATTCAAAATTCATGCAACAGGTTGCAGGACAGAAAGTCTTAAAAAGGCAGACCAAAATTTGAATTTGCAGCCATTTTGAAACATCAAACAGCGTATTTTTTAAAAATCCTGCCATGAAGTTAAGGCAGTTTCTTTGGGAGACTGCCAGACACCCCAGTAATGTCTATATATAATACACCCATGCATAAGAAAAACAAGAAATAGAAAATCTGATACATCAACCACTGCCAGCCAGTAATGACCAGTGGAATTCAGCTAACGTAGACAATTTAATTTCAATGCCTAGTGGGAATTTGATTAAAGCAATTAGAGAAAATTCTGAACACAGTCCAAATCATGCGTGTCTCTATTTCATTTTATTTTTTTTAAGAGCCGTCAGCATTCTTGGCCTCTGAAAATATAGGTAGTAAGTCTCCTGAAAACTTTTAAGCAGGGTTATAACTTCGTTCACATAATGGTGACATTGAAGTGAGCGAGGCTACTTGCAAAAGGGAAATTATATATGTGTTTAAGCATTTGCAGGGTCTCATGCTAAGTGCTTGGAACAGAAAGATCTTCCATAACCAGCCAACCCTGACCCTAAATGCAGCTGTTCCTTTCCAGGAAAGTGTGGAGGCAAAGCCTGCTCAGCCTGGAGGAACAGAGAAATTCAGGGGCACATTTGCAGACCCTGGGCTCAGGGTGAAGTAGATGGGGCTTGAGAGACTCCAGTCAGCAGGGAAATTTACTGATTTCTTAGGAACAGTCTCCTTTTGAATGTCTGATTGTTATTACGATATAGGTGGAAATTAAGGGGAATAAACCTCTCGTAAACATATATGGGGCTGCAGCCATGGCTATGACATCACAGGCAGCCAATGAAGTAACTCACTCCAGTTTGGTCCATCAACTTCTACAGCCATTTAAAAATTTTTATTATTCTACCACATGAATCTGGACTGCAGCCACTCACCATAAGACAGACTGGACTAATAAATCTTTGGCACATGTAACCACCATGTTTAATATAAAACAACCCCTACACTTTTTTTAATATGATTTATAAAACAGAACACGAAGCTACCTACACGGTCTTTTCTAGCTGCAGCAGATACTGTTATTTATTGCACATTTAATCACTAACAGCAATTCAGTCATGCTACCTGACCTTAAGGCCTTTTGATTACCTGATCCAACATATTTCACATGATAAAAATGTCAGGCCCAAAGAAACCCACCAGTCTGGTTTTCTGTGAAATCTAATTATAAGCAGCAGTGTTAAAGAAAGGTTACCAGTTTAAATAGTCAATGCAGTTATTTGGTAAGGGTTTGTTTTGATTGAAATGATAGCTGAGAGGGCACCCTGCAGCCTGGTAGGATGCTGTGATCAGTGCAGCCTCATCTCACCCACACTCATTTTGGCTGCTCAGCTTGAACGTGGGAAGCTCAGCTGGGAAGAGAGTGCCACAGGATGAGTACCTCCCTCTCCCTACACAGCCTCCATCTCCAGCCTCTGCAGAGCCAGGAGTGGGACCTGATGATCCTCATGGGTGCATTCCAACTCTGGATAGTCTATGATTCTCTGATTATGGGAAAGAGGAGCCAGTGAGTCCGTTCCTGGGAATTGGGCTCAGCCCTTCCCATAACTCCTAACACAAAAGGTTATGCCTTAAATGCTCTGTTAAACTGTAGATGTTGAGATGGAAATTGGCTTTATTACAACAGACCCTTGAGATGGCTGGGGAAGCTGACAGGGTGAAATGCTGGCTCCTTGCAGGTAATATTCTCATTGACACCCCGAGATTAGGAATTTTTCTCAGTCTAAGAATTTTGGAATACTTTCCTGTGCCTTGCAGCTTTGTCTTGCCCCATTTTTGTATTTCAGTCAAAGTAGAAGGACTCACGAGCAGCCCAGCAGAAGAAAAGAAGGAACATCTGCTTGTGGGAAACTCTCCTACACTGCCAGTGACAATAATAATAAAAACGATAATGACAATTTCTCCAATTTTTATGGTGACTAAGAGTTTTAGCAGGAAACGTGGCTGATACTGTGTCTGTACAAGGGAGGTCTTGCATAAACAACATTAAAAGATAAGGAATCTTGGAAAAAAATAAATAATTTCCTGAGAGTGTTGTTTTAAGATCTGTGACACCATGCCTTAGAATAAAGATGAGAGAGGCATTTTAGTATATTCATTGTGTGACTTTTCATCTGAACAGAATTTGATTTTGCTGCCTGTTATGCTGTACAAAACTGGAAAGAATAATCCCATAATACGATGGGTATTAATTCTGTAGTTATAAATCAATGCATTATATTTTTTCTCCTGGGAAATGAATAAAAGCGGTTTTTTTAATATATTATAATATGCCACACATTATGTGTCTTAGTATGCTCTAACCTACACCAATACTTTCTGTAGTACACTAGCTCTTCCCAGTCTTTCTTTTTTTGTGGGATAGCAGATGAACCAAGATGACCTCATGCTACAGCTTTGCTTCTCTGACAAAATGAAGCTGTCAACAACATAGGAAAATTCTCATAACCACAGGAAACAAAATGTTTCACAGAAGCTGGACTAAGGCTGAGGAACTTGCTGCCAGACAAAATAAGACTGACCAGCACATGTGCCACTCTAAACACTCAATGCAGGAACCCAATTATTCAGAGTAGCTTTCCCTTGATAGTCCTTTCAAGCATCCTTAGACTAAGTGCTCTTCTGGTTGTAAGACTGTGAAAAGCTCAAAAATGTTCAGAAGTTAAAAAAAAAAGGCAAGTTCACACATAACTTCCCTGGAAAATGGCTAGAAATTACAGCAACAGTCTGATACAATCCTGGATAAATAGATTGTTACTAAAAAAATAAATAAAGCAGATAATTTCTTCCCGTCTGTAGGAGTGGAAGGCAGCACTTTGAAACATTTCTAAAGTCATATATGATCTCTCAAGCCCATTATAATCCATTTATACATATTATTATTGCTTATTAACTCCAGAAAATATGAGTCAAATGTGCATTGGGCAGTAAACAGTGTGTCTGTAGTAATTTCACGTCGTGTGTTTCTCCTAAAAAATGCTGTGTAATGGCATGCACAGAAATTGAATACACACCTGCAGTTGATGATCTCCTATACCTTTAATTTTTCATACCTCTTGCATGGTTGTGTGCAAAACCCCACAGCTCCAATTAAGTTTAAACTATAACAACTTAATTGAATTTAATGACCAACAGGAATATTTCCAGGTATTTATATTTTCTGCTTCATGCCAATCTTCAATAACGTTCACTGAAGCACTGACTTGCAATGAAGATTGTCCCTCAAAGAAGTGTTGAAATAAACAATCAGTTTAAAAGATGCTTTTCCATTTCCCAAACTGTGGAAACAGCTGCTAAAAGTATTCAGATAAAGATTGCTGTCATGATCACTGTGTGGTTGATATTAGAGAGTGGAAGAGGGCTAAATCTTCCCAAGAGATGCTTTTGCTTGAAATAATCTAAACACAGGAATATCTGATTTCACTCATTCCATCGAGTGTGGAAGACATATGCTGCAAGATGTGCATGGTATTTGGATGTTAGTGTGGGCTAGCCTAACTCTCCTTCTTCCTGAGTCACATCCCAAAATCTTTGTGTGATCAAGAGCCACAGAAGATGCAGAGTCCCTACGGAGGGGACTGGGAGGTCCTGGAGTGATTCATGGACAGTAGCTGACAAAGCTCCCAGAGGACTCATTAACTTATGGTGGAGCAGGTCTAGCTCATGCCAGCCGTGCTGCTGGATCCCTGAGCAGCCCATTGATTTTGGCTTTAGCAGCTGCTGCTGGCTCTTTTCCTTCCATGGCCAGACATTTGAATTCCTCTTCCTTTTTTTGCCAGCACAGTCTTCTGACTGGCCTTGTGATTCAGCTGTTGACTTGGGCCAGTGCTTAACAATTTGTGCAGGGCCATTCTTGGTCTGTCTGCAGTTCAGAAGGGTGTAGGCTACTCCTGTGCAACTGATGACCCTTTTAGGTTTATAATTATTTTTATCTATTTTTATTATTATCATAATTTTATTCTAAATTATCTATTCCATATTCTATATTATATAATTACTACATGTTGTCCATAATAGACATCCATTTTATCTATTATAGATAACCATTGTTATCTATTCCAAGACAGAGAGGGATTCAGCCAACAGAACGGTCATGTACTTCAGCCTGTCAGGAAAAAAAAAAAAGAGTATATTCCTCTCCTAAAAATCACTAATTGGACTTTTTGTTGTTACCAACAAGAATATAACTAGAGCTGAACAAATCAATTTTCTTAAGACCAAAGGAAGCTGGCAGGGAACCCTGGAAAGCCACTTCTGATCTGAGCAAAGCTGAACAAACCCCTGCACTGAAGAGCTTGAAGGCGAATGGCACATAATTCTGTGGTAGCCTAGACCTGGAAAGAAAGAAGGAATTGAAGTTTAAAAAAATCAACTCTGACATAAACAGTGTAAAAGCGTAACTTTTAAATAAGTAATGTCTCAGTTTATTTGCTTATATACATTTTAATTTATCTATTTATATTTTTTTCCATATACACAGACACACACATTTATATATATATAGAGAGAGAGAGAGGCTAATCTAAGATACTTTTGAGGACTGAAATCTTGCTCAGTGGTGGTAGAACCAGACAGGCAGTCTCCAGCTGCTGGCCCTACTTAAAATAAGAAATCTTCAAAAGGTACGGTGATGTGAGGCAGTACAAAATATCAAGGGAGAGACATAAGTAGACGTGATATGTTTTCCAATTTGCCGGCCAGCAGACTACCTGAAGAGAGATCCCTGGTGAAAGGATCCTTAAATATCCTCCACCTCCTCTCAGGGCACAGGGACCTGAGCAGGAGTGAAGCTTTTAAGAGACTCACCTTCATCCTGACCTGCTTTTTCCGTGGCTTCGGGCAATAAAACAGAAGAGTTCAAGTGAGCCAAAGCTCGAAATCTGGAGACCCTTAGGCACTGAATAAGCTTGGGATAAACGACCGCTAATGGCGCAATTATCACTCGCAGTCACAGCAGATAATCCTTGTTTAACTTTTAAAAGCCGATGCTTTGTGCTGCTCCCCACAAAAAGGGAAAAAAAGTTAATAACTCATCCATTGAGGCTTGTATTGTAAAAACTCCAGCGTGGTTAAGCAATGCTTACAGAATAAAAACGGTGAACTAAAGAAAGAAGAGTTATTAAATAGCTGGGGACGAGGCTTGGGCTCCTAAGACTCCCTGTGGTAATACCAAGCCTAGAGGAGAGAAAGTGGTTTTTGACAACAGCAGTTCCTGAAACAGCTTGTGCAAACTAGAAACACATCAAGGGAATTTAAGATAAAGAGAATGAATGCCCTGTCTCTAAAGGTGTTAAAATGCAGCGTGAAGCAAAAAGTTAACGTGAGGCAAAATTCAATGAAAGGGAGAGGCTTTTCTGAGCATTGGCAATAAAATCTGAACGCTAAAAATACTCTGTTATCTTTCATAATTATGTGAATGCAAGCAGCTAATTTTAATGTTAACTTAATAAAGTTAATTTGAATAACCACATTTAAGGACTCGAATCTCAGTATTATCTGTCAATGTTTGAAGCACAGTGTTTTCATTTTAATGGTGGTTTAGATTATTGTGTCTCTGATGAATTGCAGGGGTAACAATGGCAGATCTGTAGAACTGTTGTAGAGATAAGGGATTATCTGTAAGAACAAGGCGACAAAGATTTCCAGCCAGGTTCATGCAGACTAAACTGCTGTGACAATTTAACATTAAAACTTTTCTCTTTGCGCTTTCCAGTTCTTATCCACTCTACTTTGAGAGGTGTAATAGCAGAATAGACACATAAAGCACTGGGTTTGCTACGGCCACTGTGGGAATACTAGCAAAGCCCCTACAGCTAATATTGGAATCTAAAGGCACACTTTACCACAGGATGGCTTTTAAATGGGCGAATTTGTCCTGGTTTTACTGTTACTGGCACCCAGGCTAGCTGGGTTAAAACTCGGTTGTGTTGGTTCTGTCCACAGGTGTTAGAAGGAGGCCTTTGCTGGCTGCACAGTGACATAGTTGAGATGAGGACAAGCCCTTTCTCTCTGCTGTGGATGCACAGACAGGCAGGAATTCACATCTCTTCCTGCAGTGCACAACAGGTATGTTTGTGGCACTGTTTCTTTGTCAGATATCTGCTTGTAAATAGGATTCCTTGCATTATAAAAATTTAAAATGTATTAAAAAATCCCAACTACACAAACAAAAAAGGCACCCAAAAATCACATCCCAAACACAAACAAACTACCAAAAACTAGAATAGTTATAGTAGCTGATAGAAGTGAGGAATGTGCTACTCAATGTTTATCTGCTTACTGTATAGTCACTGATTTTTTTTGGTGAGGACAATTATGCAGTACAGTGGAGCTTTATTTAAAGACTTTTAACTCAGATTTCTGGAAACTGAGTGATATATAAAGCTTGGAATCCTTCTCAATGATTTATTGTAATGTAACATTTGCTGCAATAAACTACGCCCTCAATTAGAGCTGAGCAACTCCATTAACTTTAATTATATCATGGTTGTAACTGAGAGTATAATTTAGCCCTCTGGGAATAGAATATACAATTAAAGCTCCACAGTGCAGAACAGGCCAAAGAAATTTGCCCTTCAGCTGGAGCTGTCGGGGAAATTATAGGTTGTTTTGGTTATTCCCTCCAACCTTAACAAATCCCATTAATGACACAGTTGCAGTGCATAATTTGCAGTGTATGGTGGTTGGTAGAACAAATACTGCTTATGCTTTTTCTCTTGGCATCCTGCAGGTGAACAGAGATCGGGAATTTGAGCTCTTGGGCTCTGACTTTTTGCTCAGGAAATAGGAGAACAGGAGCTGAGTGAACGAGATGAGAGTGCCTTTGCAGCTCTCCAGAAATTGTCAGTTGTGGTTCAGAGTGTGTGAAGGGCTTGGAATTGAGGGACTAAGAAATAATACGTGCTTATTTGCTACAATCCCATAGTAACAAGCTGCTGTGTTGCAGAGGGGAAAGCAAACAAGGAGCAGTAGGCAGATCTCTGTGATAAGAAAGAAGCAGTTTTCATCCCAACTGCTTTAGCAGAAAGCAAAGAGTTGACAGTGTTATTAAGCTATATTGATAGCCTGCTCAACTCCTTTCTATGTGACTGAGAAAAATTAGCTTAGCTTGTAACAATAAGAAAGGAGAATTTCTGTCTTGCATTTCTTATTTCTAAAGCGAGATGCCAGAGGGAATTTTTAGCCAATATGCAGGGTTATTTCCATGTTTGCTTTTGGTTCGTCTTCCCAAGATAAATGAGTTTGTTTGTCAGTATTCACATCTGGCGGATTTTGAGGCTTGAAATCAGTGCAAACCATGAGGGCACTGAAAGTTGAAGTCCCCATGGAAAGGCTACAGAACAGTTGGGGACCATCATGAAAAGCAAGCCAGAAGCACTCGGGCTGTGTTAAACTCTAAATGACAGTGCCCAGGAGACATCAAAGCCCCTGGTGTTCCTGCAGGCTTGGCACTTGATTTTCATAGTGCTTTCCATGGCAATCTCAGCTCAGTCTCAGCCCATGTGCCCCTAAGTTTCTTTTCATGTCAGAAAGTTCCTCAGGGAAGGATCTTTGAGTATGACTTTTGACAACTGGCACTGGCAGCTCAGGCAGGTCCACACAGTTGCCCTCGCTGCCTAATCTACACTCCCGACACCCAGATCCCACTGGGTGCATTTACAAAGGAGACTGATAAAGAATTTCCCTCTGTGCCCAAACATAGCAGCCTGGCTGCTTCAGGAATAAAACGTTTTCAGTCTTGCCACCCAACTCCTCTACTGAAAATATTTTCTACTTTCTTTGTAGGAACTACTTTCTACATCAGTGCAATTTGTGTGCACTTAGCACCCCTGAGTTTAAGGCTGTCTCAAATAAGTTCCGTGTTTAGCTGAAGTCCTGCTAAAATGATTAACAAAACTCAGCTCCTTGTGCTGTCCTGTTTTCAGTCTTCTATGACTCAGGCAAATGTGCTTCATAAAGTCCTGAAGAGCCAGATTGGCTTATAAGTGTATTTAGATCTGAGTCTAAGGCTTGAGAGGAGGCCTAAAATGATGAGAAGGCTGAAAAAACTAACATCTAAGTTAAAGATAAACCTCACAAACCCATCTAAAATGTGAATATCTCCATTACATGGAAAACCTATGTGGTATTGGGAGCAATAGGGAAAAAAAAGATTTATTTAGGAGTAGAAATTCCACCCATTGGTTTAAATTACGTGATGGAAAGGAAACAAGAGGAAAAGAGAAAATTTTGATGAGGAGAAGAAAAACTTCTTAAAATTTGTGAGTCTGTGGAAACTTTTCGGTTATTATATTTAACAGAATTGGCCTGAAAATTTTTAATGAAAAAGACCATTTGTAAAATTTGAAATGAGCTGTGAAAATAGCACTGTGCTAAATAAACACTTAGGAAATCCAGGCTGATTTTTTTTTCTTTTTCTGGAATAAGACCCAATTTATTTCTCTTTTCATTTCATTCATCTTCCAATTTTTAAAAACCTTTAATTAATGCATGACGAAAAAGTACAACAGGCATATCCAATACTCTTGCCTAATAAACTGAGTGAAGAATTTCCTGCAACATATGCATTTTTTTTAAAATATTCCTAATAGAATATCTGAATGAGGAACTTGTCATTACGAACTTCTCTTGATTCCTTTCATGGCACTGCATCTCTTGGTGAGGACCAACATAGAATAACTGTGCGCTGGTACATAACAAGAGAGGTGGAGAATGGTTGGAATATGCCTTTTAATTGCAATTTACACCCTCTAGGTCATGTGTTGAAAGGGACAGAGGCTTTATTCTACTTTAATTACTGTGAGCATGGCTGACTACTCCAAACTGAAGTGGAAAACTGAAAGAAACCCCACAAACTTTGTAATTAGGGTAAGAATGGTTGATACCATCTTGTGGATGGGGTTCTTCACTGTATTGTACTTGCTGACTGTGTGAAATGGAAAAAGTGGAAGAGGTTGTGTCCTCTCTGTACAAATGATTGTCCAAGCTGAAAGCCCTGGCTGTTTGCATGCTGTAACCTCTCTTGCACCAGGAGGTGACCTGGAGCTGGGAGTGTTTGGGTACACAGGAGACTTGCCCCAGCCTTGCAGGAGACAGGCAAATCATGGCTAAAATGAGCAAATTCTGAATGCTGCTTGCATAGCACTCTTTGAAAAAGAGCAGTGTTTAAAGACAAGGCTGGACACAGCCTGGCAGAGCCAGGTCAAGGAATATTTGACAGAAGAAATGTCCCCAGCAGTGTTGTGTGATTGTGATTCTCGTTGTTCTTATTGTGGCTGATTAGAAAGTCCTGTGTAGATGTTTGATAACCACTGCTAGATTGATTATCATAGAATCAAGGAATATTTTGGGTTGGAAGGGACCTTAATTATCATTTAATTCCAATGAACACATTTTACAAAACCAGGTTGCTCAGAGCTCCATTCAACCTGGCTTTAACATTTCCAGGAATGGGGCAACTTCTCTGGGCAAGCTGCTCCAGTGCCTCACAGTGAGCAACTTCTGGGTATCTAACCTGAATTCCCCCTCTCTCAGTTTGAAGCCATTCCCCCTTGTCCCATCACTGAAGCTCCTGATGAAAGATTGCCCTCCCACTTCCCTTTAGGCTCCCTTCAGATACTGGAAGGTTACTCTGAGGTCTCCATTCAGTCTTCTCTGGGCTGAACAGCCCAAACTTTCTCAGCCTGTCCTCACAGGGCAGGTGCTTCACTCCTCATCAACCTTGTGACCCTCTTCTGGACTTGCTCCAACAGCTCTGTGTCCCTCTTTTGCTGGGGACACCAGAACTGTGCAGAGTGCTCCAAGTGGGGTCTAACCAAAGCACTATGTAAGACTTATAGGAAAGAGGCTCATTACTGTAGATATACTCTAGATATGTTTAAAAAAACCAAACAAAATCCAGAAAACAAAACACAAACTCTTCCTGAAATAAAGTGTTGAAAGAGATCCTTTCAAGCAGTTTTAGAAATAATTTCTCCTCCTAAATGTTCAAAACTTAACCTATTTTAAAATATATAATGGGAGATAAGCTCCTGTGAAAGTGAATATTGTTTCTTTTCCTTGGAAATTTACCTTTGTTCTTTTTTCATGACATCTTGTCCAGGTTAGTGGTATTCTTGCAAGAGAGCAGTGTGCATGCTCCTCAACATGGGTGGGGAGTCGGATTGCCAATTATTTAAATGGAACAGCAGTTGAATTAGTAGGTTAGATGAAAACCAGATTATCATAATATATAAATTACATGACCACTTCAGAGTGCGTGATGCTGAATAGCTGTTTGGATCTGCTATCAGCTTTGTGTAAAATGCTGATTTGTGCTTGGCTGCTGGCTGCAGTGCTTGCACATGGGGCAAGGAGAGGAACACTGAGTACTCCCCAGCACTCCAGAGCACTGTGCTTCTAATTCTGTGGTCTTTGGTTGGATGTGACACCTACAGTGGGGCAGATTACGTTTCCAGTTAATGATCTGCAGGATGATACGCAGTGCTTTTTTGGCTGGTGTCCTTTCTGATGCTTAACAACTCTATACACAAAGATGGGACAAGAATTTAACTTTCTCTTTGCCATCCATCAAAAGAACATGAATTGCATCTATTGAGGGCAGGAAGATCTGACAGGGGAAGAAAGGAAATGGTAGAAATTGTAGACCAGCCAGGTGGGAGCTGGCTGCCTAAATGAAGGAAACTCATGCCTAAGTGGGCATAAGAGTTTCTCTGCAGACGTATTGGGTGGTCAGACCCTCACCTGAATTATATGGGTTGGAATCAGAAATATCTCCATTTTCCTCCCTGAATTTACTCCAGATTCATGCAAGTGTAACTGAGATAAAATGTTAATTATTGACTCTCAGGATCTTTCTTATTTCAGGGCACCCAGGAGCCAGGACATGGGTTTACTCATGTTGGAAAATGAGACTGTGCTAGTAGTCTGGGCTGGTTCACAGCAATGAAGGGCTCTGTGCTGATTTAATTAACTGGCTCATTACTAAGGGAACTTAAAGGCTCTGTCTAGGTGGAGTGGTAAATCTGATCTGTATGAAGTCTTGAGGCAAGGTTTGTTAATTGTTTTTCCCTTGGAAATAATGTTTGGCAGGTGGCATGTGCTCAACCCTCATCCTGATCTGGATCCTGGGCAGAGTGGAGTCAGGATACATCTGGGACCAGGAGATGGTGAATGATCCCAGGTCCTATATTTCAGACACAGTCCTAGACCTTCAGGGACTTCATGTTCTAATATCAGGCTTGTGATACTGTTTTTGGCCTCTAAAAGTCTATTTTTGGCTTTGTCAGGTTTAGCAGTTCTCCTCTGCCCTGTCCATATACTGCAATTCTTTTGACTTGCTAATTCAGTCCAGCAGATAAAGAGGAATTTTTTGAGCATGGCCTTGTCACTAGGGTGGAAGCTTCTGTTCATGTATTCAACTTCATCTCCAAGGATGCTCATTTGATTTTAACTCTCTTAAAATATGTAGAAATGTGAGAAGGGTCTTGTTGAATCACATAAGGGGAGAAAGAAATGCTGTTTGAGCCTCTGAAGACCATCCCTCTCCTGTCAACATTCACAGTTGTTGAACTAGGAATGCTAGGGCATAAATCCATGCCATCTGTGCCAGTTGCAGTGATACTCCTTCTTGTATTTGGTAGCACAAAATATTTCAATTGTAATTTGAAATTTGACTAGATGTATCACAGTAAGTATAGGTGGTGTTTAGAATATACCCTTTCATTGTTAAATTTTATGCAAATTTCCTAATTTTGTGCTATGACTGTGTACTTCAACACTTTATTTTGACTCTGAGCATTCACCAAATATGTCATACTCGATTATAGTCCTCTGTTAGCCAAATGCAATTGAGCTGCACTGTTGGCATTGTTGGGCAACTGTGCCTTTTTCATCTCACTCTTTCTCTCCTGTGTAACTGTGCAAAGGCTTTCCTTTAGGTTCATCAGCTCTGTTTCCCATGGCTCTTCCTCTCTACAAAGTCAAATGTTGCCTCTACTGAAAGATTTGGAAAGAGAGAAAAGAAGTTGGTAGTTTAGAGTCCTGAAATTGTGAGATCCCACAGCCTGTCTAAACTACCTCTCTGTGATGTTTTCCTTGTCTATTCATGACAATTCTGTCTTTTCACATCAGTATCTCCAAATGGGTGTCTGCAGTGTGTTTCGTACATTAGGTTTTGTTTGTCTGTAGCACTGATTTGTTGCTTCTCTTTTAAACAGGGAGGGAAACTTCAAGAAGACTTATTGCTGTATGTGCACAGGCTAATTTTTGCAAGCTCTCTGATTCCTCAACCCTGCAGCTTTCTACTCTTGTCTCTAAGTAGAGATGTGCTTGATTATTTAGTTAGCTGAGGCATTTGCTTTGTTATGATTTCATCTTTTGGACCAGAGGCAGCAAGGCAAAACAGCTTGTTATAATTTGACTGTTTTATCTCCCAGAGGAAGAAAGTGTTGTCCATCACTAAAAATAACAGTACTGGACTTGTTCCAATCCAAAATATAGCTTTACTCCTGAATTAATGTTGAAAAAGATTAACAGAAACATATTTTGCAGGAACACTTCTAGTGTCACAAGGAAAAGTTGGTAGCATGGACGTGAGGCAGATTAAAACCTGAAGTGTTTCAAAATAGTTTGCTGAGGCAATTGATGCAACAGTTACTTAAGTTTATTTAATCAATAGTTCACTGGGCACACAGCATTGCAAGAAAAGAAAAGAAGCACTAATGCATTAAACTGTCTCAGGAGGTAGGTCTAGAAAAAGAACCTCTAGCTCTGGCACAGAAATAAAAATTGAGGGGTAAAAACAAAACAGGAAGGAAGGAAGGAAG
>VXBB01012536.1:80728-182635 GCA_013399915.1 Illadopsis cleaveri
GATGGGATTCAGAGACACCTTCCTCTTTCAACCAGGCCAATCATGAAAAAGAAAAAAAAAAAAAAAAAAAAAAAAAAAAGAAGTCTGTTGAAATTCATGTGAACTTTGGGGAGAAACATGATTTCAAGCTAAACCAAATGTTTCAGTTTGCTCTGCTTCAAATAAATAAAATAACCCAGTGGGACTTCATCCCTGTAGTGAGACACAAACTTTACCTGCCAGTGATTTGAGGCAGATGTAGGCTCAGCTGGCTTGGCTGCAGTATGATGTGAAAGAAACACAAGCTTTTCAGGGTTTTATAGCTGGAGTTTTGCTGAGTGCAGCTGCTCCCTCAGCATATTATTAACTCAAAAACATGTTCATTAAAAAAAAAAAAAAAAAAAAAAAAAAAAAAAAAAAAAAAAAAAAAAAAAAAAAAAAAAAAAAAAAAAAAAAAAAAAAAAAAAAAAAAAAAAAAAAANAAAAAAAGAAGAAGGAAAAGATTCCTGGCACTTCTTTATCATGCAGGGGATCTCTTGGGCTATTCTGAGGGGATGTATTTGAAAATTGCTGTGGAGGATGTGATGCACTAGGATTAGTATAAACAAAATGGAATCTAAATAATCACAGTGAGGGTAAAAAAGAAGGAAAAATGGGAAATATTAGACTTGTATCCATCTGGAAGTTTCCTTAATAGGCACCCAGGAGCCTATCAGAGACTCACATCCATCTCAAGAAACTTATTAAAAAAACCTCATCACCCCCTCTTCTCCCTTTATTTTATTTCAGTAGTGGCTGCATAGTTTCTGAAGAGATGAATAATACTGTGATGGCAGTAGTTTTGTAGAATCACAGGGTAATTGGATGTAAGGCTGGAAAGTGCCTGCTGAGGTCTCTCCTGCCCCAGTGGGAGAATCAAGTACGTCTGTGTCTCAACACATTTGTCTTCAGGGCTTCCAGTGATGGAGGGCCCATGCTTTCCCTGGGCCTGCCTGATGGCTTTATTAGCCTCCCCCCAGTGCATAACTCATCTTTGCTGTTGAAGTTTAATTCCATAACTTTATGTCCATTTACTCCTGGAAGTCCAAAGGGTTTAAGAGCTGCGCTCATTTCTGTTGAGCACTGTGCTCACATTGATCTTGTTTTCTCTTAATTAGGGAGCCTTTCCTTTCTCTTTTCTCACCCTCTCCTTTCTCTTTTCTCACCCTCTCCTGTCTCCTCATCTCCTTCTCCTTGTTTTATCACTTATTTTCATTCTCACCACCCCTTTGCAGACTCTCTAAATGGTGAACTTTGTTCCCAGTTTGGTGTTTCCAGGGCAGGCGTCCAGAAGTCTCCTGGCAGAGTCACAGGAAGGGCTCCATCTCCAGTCTTTCACAGGCAATATTGTAAAACACACCCCGATGTGATGCCTGCCTCTCTCCACAGAACACAACTTTGATTTATGTTCAGCCTGTGATCCATGGTGCTCCTTAAAACCTCTTAGCAGCTGCTGCTTAATCATTCTTCATTCTGGCTTTGTGCATACAATTTTCTTGATTTAAGCTGAGCATTTTGCACCTGATTTTGTTTGATGCTAAGCAACTTCTGTAACTGTCTAAGTTGTTACTGAATTTTTACCACATCCCAACAGACTAACAGTTCCTTCCAATTTAATATTCTCTGAATGCTTAGAAAGATTTACTGGAAGTACAGGTTTCCTTCTGCCGAGGTTATACTAAATGCTTTACTAGACACTGCCTGTTAAGGACTGGAAAACATTTGGAAAATGCTATTTCAGGATGATTATTGGATTTAGCTCAAAAATGTACTGTCTGGGAAAAATTTGTATGGAGGAAGGTGCTGTAGTGATAATATCAGCAGATATTGGTTTGGAATTGGCTTTACCACAAGAATCATAGTCCAGACTGCTGTTGCAAAGTTTTCTAGGGGCAAGGGGACATTCATATGTACTCTGTCTTAAGAGATCTGTGATATGAAAAATAAGTTTGTATGCTACCTACTTGTTCCATGTTTATTTATTTAACACGGAATGGAATAAGTCTCTGGCCTTATTCCACTGTAATACATGAGCATATAATGAGAAGAGTTGGAAAAAGTGTGACTTTGCTGAGTAAATCTTTCTGCTGAGTGAACACTCTGAGTGTTGTGGTACACTACAGCACATTGTAACATGCAGTGCATTTCAAATTTACAAAAAGTATTTTATGTTGTCAGAGAGCAAATCTGTTTTCTCTACTATTGCTACCACTTTTGTAAAAAAACCCAGTCTGGCATATTTTAATAATTAAAAAACCCCTAAACTGACAAAAACATGTCAAAATATTCCAGGACAGATATTCTGATAGCCTTTTACATGTCACTCTTTCAATGAAAACCACTGATTTACTGATGGACTAATGAAGCACTCTTGGGATAACGTGTGTGTCTCTTGCAGCATTTCCTGTGGTAGTTTTCTCTACATCTGTTGGTAAGCTGAATATCACTTGGAAAAAGCTGCTGTCTCTGGAGTTTCCTTTTGCCATGCCATGCCATGTCATGGGTAGGGCAGGAAAGATGAGGTTTAGGGCTTCACTTGCTTTTAATTTCCCTAAGCAAATTGGTCTTCTTTTTGTCTTGTCCATCATTTTTCTTTGATGGCTATTCAGTGACATATTATTCTTTCTTAAATGAGAAAATATCCTGAATGTGAGCACTAAGCAATCTTTGATGTTTCCAGGCAGCCCTTGACTGATCTACCTTTACAAACACTCATGCATTTATCTGCTACTAGTGTACTGCAGTAAAACTCACCAAATATTGCATGCATGGTGTGCTGACACGTTTTGTGCAAGCTACACGTCCAAGGGTGTTTTACTGTGTTCTTACAAGAAGGGAGAGTAAAGTTAGAACAAATGTCATCCTGCTTTAGGGATTTACAGGACACAGTTCAGCTGATTTCATTCTGGCTAACATAACCCACACTGTTCTCTCACATGAAACACCTATTTAGTACCAGAATCCACACACCTGCTTTCTAAACCAGCTTCACTCACTGTTTGATTTATTGATCCATTAAGTGGGCTTTCAGACCTAACAAATAGCCTCAGATAATCATTTCACTCCCTCTTTTCCTCCGGGACAGCAAAGGTCAGTTTCTGTTGTAAGCTCTTAACTCCAATCTGGAATTAGCTGGAGATCATTAGCACTCAATATAAATTCAGCAGAAAGCTTGAAATGAGCTGGTAGTCCAGCTGGGCTTAAACAGGACCTCCATCCTGAAAGTGGAGGTAACTCCACCTCAGCTTTTTTTTTTTGTGTGTGTAAGAATTATCTAATGCTATTGTTGCTGCTGTAACTTTGAGATATCCATATAAAGTTGACACTACTGGTTGCTTTTGGGGCTCCAAATGAAAAAAAAAAAAAGTTGCCTCATGAAAATCACCCATGGTGTACTTTCATTTCCTTCTATGCCCACACAGACAGCAGTTGTACCTGTGCTTTGGAGGTGACTGATGAAATGAGAGCCTTATCTTTCATGCTCTGAGGTTTGTTAGCATGAGAAACCACTAAATCAATGAATAGAGTGGCAGCTCCTCAGAAATCTACAATTCAACTTCATGACTCTGAAAAGGTTCTTGGATTTTCCTGGCTAACCATTGGAATTTTTCAGATAACATCATTCCCTTCTGGTTAATTTTTTTCCCTGTTAACAAGAAATAGATATTAATCTAATGTTATTTTCTAGGTATTCTGCTTATTTTTTATATTTATATTATATTAGTTTATATTATTATTTTGCTTGTTTCATTCTGCTTATTCACTGTCGGGTGAATAACCTCTCCTTATCGATCATCACTGCTTTAAAATGCATTATTTAAATGTAGTAAAGATTATTTAAATGGAAGAAAGAAAATAAGAAAAATAAACTCCGTAGCTGAGACTAAGTTTCCCAAAAACCTAAGGGAATTAGTGGGCCAGTGCAATTTTAGGGCCTTAAAGGAGATGAAACAGTTGTAAAACCTGTGGTGCTACTCAAAAGGGTGACATGCAGTCACCCCTACAGGGTCTCCTCACAGGACACAGGAAAGGCTCACTGAAGGCAACTGGAAGCAAGAACAGTTCTCCCAGCCTCTGCTTTTTTGATTGTTTGCCTACCTGTGGGAGGGATGAGGAAAAGATGAAAGAATCTGATGTAGGACCTGGTAAAGGAGACAGGAGAAGGTGTCCCTGAGGAAACAGCTGCTGGGAGAGCGTTTGGACTAGGAGGAGTCTGGAAAAGTGAGAGGAAAACAGTCTCTTGTTTCTTGATTTCACTTGTGCTCAGGAAAAGAACACCTTATGGATTTCTGTAAATAAACTAGACAGTGTTAGAGAACACCTACGACTTTCCCTCTGGAATGGAAACAGTCTGTTTCAAAAAGTTGTTCAGCTTTTCTGTCAAGTTTTGTGTACAATGCCTGGTGCTTGTTCTCTCCTTCACTTTCCCTGCACTGTAAGTGATTGCTACCATAAACTCGGGGCTGCTGAGAAAGAAAATCCTTCTCCAGGCAGACATTTCCTGTTGAAAGATGAAACCTTACATTTTAGCAGTGCTCTTGCTTTGCTGACCCAAAAATAAGTGGCTCAGAGAATAGCTTAACCTTTTCTGATTGTAGGGAGGGGAATACACAGCCTGTTCTTCGCGACAAAAACTCCTATTTTTCTTCAGAACTTCCAAAGACTTACAGAATTATCTATATACATATTTGTAATGCCCAATGGTAACTTGTTTTTTTTTTAAAATTCCATTTTTTTAAATGCAAGTCAGCTTTTTCCAAATCTGAGATGACATCTGAAATGAGCTGTAGCACTAGTAAATAGTTATTTGTTTTTCTCCATCATAACATTATTATTTTTTGAGGATTTTAAAATTTGTTCTGGAATTTGAAAATGTCTTGGGAAAAAATGGAGTGGATAGGACTGAATTTTGAACTCAGAGGAGGTCTTGGACTGCAGTTTGTGTCAATTTAATTCCAGGATTTACCTGCAGATGGTATCTGCAGACTATTCCTCGAGTGTAATGAAATAAGAATCAATAAAAATAATCTCATATTTGATTGTTTGCTCTTTCCCTGTTGGTCACTACAGAAGGCTCATTAATATGAGTATTTTATTTTATGAAAGTGCTATTCTGTTTAATAGGAAAATGGAATTTAAAAATAAGGGTTTTTTCCCAGCTGTGTTGTCTGTGGATTTAGAGGCAATACAAATACTGAAAAGTTTGACTGAAATCTCTTTTTTAGGTGCAATTTATGTAAGGATTCCTTAAGAGAGCTGCCTGGTCTACTTGTGCTGGCATAAATATACTGCCATTTTCATCTGCCATTTTTTGGCCTTCAGAGAAGAATGGTGGCTCCCTCATGAAGGTTCCCAGTAACCTGTATTTTGCAGTCTAGCTGAGAACCTAATCCTTGGGAATACAAACCAACCAACTTACCTTACATGAGACACCAGGAGAGGTTCTCCAGAAAGAAAATGATGTTGGGATATTAATAGGTTTTGTTGTTTTTTAAGAAAACCAATATTTCATGTGGAAAGAAAACACTGAGTACCAACACCGTTTTTATGTGAAACTCCTGTTTTTATTAATAAATAACAGGAAATATAAATTCTTGGCAATGTTGATCCTCAGAAGCAGCTCTATGAAACTTCATAACCTGCTTCAGAGTATGAAGGTTAGCTGTGAATTTAGAGAGAAGTGACAATGGGAGTAGGAATATGATGTCCAAACAAATAACTTTAATCATGCATTTTTTTTTTCAAGTCCTGTGTGATTCACAGGTCACACTGGAAAGCACTGTGAGATGTGTCTTCAGAAGTGATGGGTAGACTTCTCCAAAGGCAGTTTCAGAGATACATCCCAGTTTAGAAATGGTGACAATTTTCCAGGTCAGAACACACATCTAGTGGTATAAACCAGTGATATTTATGTGTGCCTATGACAGCCATGGGAACTGGTTAATTGGGGAGCATGCTTATACATAAAAACAATGTTTTATTCCTTCAGCAAATATGATGAATTTTCCATCTTGGTGTTCCAGTAAGAAAGAATATGAAAGGGAAATTGTTTCACTGGCTGGGATCCTAAATATGGACAATTTCTTTGTAAGCCTCCTTGGGAAACAACATGGGTCCAATTTATTTATTTCATCATAGGTGAACCTGAAAGAAGAGCAGTCCAAAAAGGCATAGTCCTCTAAAGTCTGTTCTCTCACAGCTTGAATGAGTGCACTGAGCTTTCATGAATCCTGACAGGCATAACTGGGATTAGAATAAAGTAAAATATAATGGAAGTTCTTTGTGTATGGGAAAGTTTCCATAATAGAGAACATAATTTGAAAGATATCCCTATAAAAATGAATGTAATTTATATATGGTTTGCAATATTCTGTGCAAAATAGTCACATTGGGAAAAAGCCTGAGATGATGCCTGTAAGCCTTTTTGATTGAAGATACATTTTAAATCTTTTTAACTGGTTAACTTAACTTTCATTTGTCCCTGCCATGGTCAGGGACACATTCTACTTGAGCAAACCTGATCTAGAGGAAGATGTCCCTGCCCATGGCAAGGAGCCTGGAATTGGCTGATTTTAAGGTGCCTTCCAACCCAAACCATTCTGTGATTCATTCCATGATTCAAAATGAATTATAGTAAAATCTTTTTCAGATATTATGACTCATTAAGAAAACTGATGTTGAAACTTAATCACTGTGAAACTTGGAAGAAGAAAATAGAGTAAGACTGCAGGCTTGTAATTCTGGAAATGTATTTTATGTTTTATGTACATAAATATATTTCATAGGATCTCAAATATATCCTGAAAATGTTCAAGACATTAAGATAAGTCCAATTTTAGGAAAGTGACATGAAAAGGGTTAATTAATTAACACAACTTGTCATAATTATATGAGTAAACACTTCCAAAACGCTTTTTGAGAGTGTCAAAAGTCTTCCCCTTTGTCACTGCTTATTGGAGATGCCAAAATATTATCATGACACTTGAACAGTCCCACAGTCTGCTTGGCCACACTGCTGATATATGAGAAATAACCTGAGGGGGATTTAGTGGGAGCAAACGGACTGACTGGTGTTCCCATGCGTTTATTTGATTTACTTTTAATAACTTAGCACATAAATCATTCAGACCCAGCTACTCAGATTTAACAGTGAGCCACAGTAGCAACTCTAAAGACTTTTTTTCACTAAGCAAATGTTACTGAACACATATTCTGAGCTTACATTCTTTCTTCACTCAGGGATTGCCCACTTCAGAAATACTTTAAATTGTAATTAGAAATTAGACTACCTAGTACTATTTACTCTGCATAGCCATGATTTAAAATGTGATTGTATTCCAAAGGGCAACCTGGTATAAACATGGAAGATCTACATTTTTGAGCTTGTGATTAATTTTGGTTTAGTTTTTATAAGTGAAATGATTTAAGTTGTTTTTTACCACCTCACAAAAAGATCCATCTCCTTTTCCACTTCTCCCTTCCCCTTTCTCTCTTTGCCCTTTCCCTCTTCTCTTCCCCTTCCTCCTTAGGCTTAACCCTGTGATTTTGGTTGCTTGGTTTGTGTGGTGGATTGACCCTGAGCTGGACACCTAGTGCCCACCAAATCTACTCTGTCACTCCTCTCCTCAGCAGGTCAGGGGAGAGAAAATGTAAGGCAAATCTCAGACTGAGCTGAAAGTGGGGAAAATTCCCTTGCTTAAGTAGAAAATTACAAGTAGGTGATTAGGAGAAACTCAATATCTGGCATATTCCACTTTTTTAGGAAGAGCATTTTTATCTATGCTTTAAATAAAAGGTCTGTTATTTGCCCTGTTTCAAACTGTGTCCAAAATCAAACCTGGAATTTTGTGAAATTGCCTTGATTTCCTGACATATCTGTCAAAGAGAGGGGCAGTACAGAGAAATAATACTGGGACTTGGTCATATCTGAATATACACAAATTAAACTTGCCCCAGGTTTTCTAACATCCCATAAGGGCACAGGGCAAGGCTGTTTCCTAAAAGCCTTTCTTGCCTCTTGAAGACATTACTGTGCCTCAGAAAAATCCACTCAGTTGTATGTCTATCATTAAGCACAAACCAAGGTAGAGCTTCTAGATCCAGAGTCATGGAGCAGGTCCCTCCCTGAATCCAGATTGCATCAGGATTAAAATTCTCCCTTCTACATTTGCCTTGAAGAGAACTGGCTGGAAGGCTCCAAAGCAGAGCCAGGGAATGAACTAAAAACTATGTGGGCAACCAGAAGGTTCAATACTCAACTGAGACTTCTGGTCCTCTTCTCCTAAGCAGTAAAGATAATGATTTCTTAAGCAGCAAAGGTATGCCTTTGATTCCTGTCCCAAGCCACCAAGGAAAATCTGGATCTCTCTAAATATGTACCTGACACTCCCTACAAAGGGAGACTCAAGTTTGGCTTTCTCCACTTGTGTATTATTTTTAGCTTAAGTGAAATTAGTCCATCTGCTTGCTTTACTAGGAATTTTTAAGAAGAGCCTTTCTTAAAAAAAAAAAAAAAGGTTCTCTTTTCTCTTTTATAGCGAGCACACATTCATCCAGCCCATTTTTTCTTATTTTAAGCTAAAACTAATTACATACCTTTTCCATATATAAAAGAAACATATGCATTTTATTATATTTTCATATGGTTGAGGCAGTCTTTCTTCACAATACACGATGGGATGAAAAAAGAGAGCAGTGGATGCCCTTTAGAGCTGCAGCCATCTTTATGAACCCCTATATATTAATTTCCTTTCCTTCTTTTCTCCAGGGAACCTTGGAGGTGGCCAGGGTCATCACAGCAGACTGACAACTGGCTTGAAGCCTCAGAGGAGGCAATAACACTTTCTCATTCCTCCCTTGTTTAATCCTGACAAACAAGCTGCAGCTCTCTGCAGATCAGTGACATGCAGCATGGCATGGTAGGACAGACCAGGTTTCAGTGTGTCCTTAAACTTCATTAAGGATCCTCCATTCCCATCTGATTAGAAACATTTTTGTTCTGATCTGAGCTGCAAGTAAAATCTGGGTCACTGGGTTAATGGACAATAAGAAACAATTAATGTATAAATCTGTCAAATGATGATAATTATGTGGAATAGAGTTTAAGACTGTAAGGATTTAGAGGATGTTGTTTCCCCTTTTTGTCCCTTGCTAAGGTAGAACACACTTGACTCATTCCGGTTCTGGAGACATTTTAACTCCCTAAATAACCAGCTATGCTTTCACTTGCCCACATTATGTATTTTCTTAGCTGACTGTGCAAATCCTTTGGCTGCTCAGTGAGTATTTGTGAGCATAAGCAGTAAACCCCCCTCCGAAAGCGAGTGGCCCATTTTATGAGTGTTGAATGGGTAACCAAAACAATAATGCTTCTCTTCCACTTCACAAGAGGGAACAGAGGGTTTTCATTGGAACCATTTTAATCATATCACTATCATACTGTGCCCTTTATCTAGAACTAAACATCAGCCAAAGTTTACTTGAAAACGAGCCTGGGTTTTGCTCAAATAAGCTAATGAACCTTTGTGAACTTCCAAGACTGGGCTGAGTTTCAACTTTGGAACAATAGTTGAAGCCAGGTGAGTTTTACTGTAAATATTTTCATCGTGGTTCCAGAAAAAATCTGAACTTGTTTAACTAGTTTAACTAAATGCTTTTGTAACAGTGAGGACTGGATGACAGACCTTTTGTTATGAAAAAACCTGAAAAGTAAAAGCAGTGATAATACGCTACTGGTGAAACTACGTGCTACATTTCTAAAAGTGCAGATTGAAAAGTTAAATATAAATGTTCTCTTTCTTCATCTATACATATTCATATATAGGTACCAATAGAAGGAATATGTCCTCAAATTTAGTTGCATATCTACAAAAATACTGAATGTGCTCTCTGTAGGTGTATAGATTTATAAAATCTAAGACAAAATGAATGGTACTCGTTACACCATTTCTAATCACTATAAACCCCCTTTTAAGGGGTTTGAACTTAAATATAACTCCTTGCACAAAGGAAGGAGAATAAATGGGAGAATTCAGTGCAAGAACTAAATATCACCTCAGAAGCAACAGCAAATTTTACATACTTCTGGTAAACAATCAAGAACATGGAAATCTGTGTCCATCCATAAATTCCCCTCTGTCTCTACCCTCCTACCCCAAAACATGGTTTCATAAGCAGATGGAGCTAGCATGGAGATGCCTTCACACAGCAATGCAATTGCTTCAAGATGGACCACAGTGCTTGATAAAAATAAATAATGAATAAATAACAGTATATGCTGGGCTCTTGACTAGCCTGAGACATAGGGATTTATAGGGTGATCACCCACCATTTTCCTGGAAAGCATTTGAAGTTTGTTCCACATAGTCAAAATGCAGTAAATACACATAACCAATTCCCTAATTTAAGGTCTGTGAGTATGGATGCCAAAGAATGGAACAGTACTGGGAGAAGTACCCTCACACTGGTGCAAAACTGCTGTGACTTGATGAAGAAACATGAAATTATCAGGGTAACATCCACTTGGAGCTCTTACTCAGTGGTGGCATTGTGGCATTCCAAGGGTTAATGTTTTTGCAAGCTTCTTTTAATTGTTGGGTAAAGATTGTGTAAAAGTTTTCTTTTTATAGCATTAATCTGCAGATTAATGTTTCCTGTGTTTTAATGACATGTTCCCCAGCCGCAGATGAGTGGTATAAAAAATGTTTAATTAGAGTCAGTCATAGCCTGCTGGCAAGCAATGACCTTACCTTCAACCCAACACACTGGATAAAGAACTTGCAGTCCTTTTGGTTCTCGAATGTAAGTTTTAAGCCTAAAAGGCATAAAGCATTTTTTTTTTGCATATAATCATTTCTGCTGAATGTTGACCATAATAACTGAACAGTAATATCTGTGTTTTCCAAGCTTTTTTTTTGTTTTTTGTTATTTTCTGGCTAGAATTTACTGAGAGGGTTGTATGTTTGTGGAAAGGGAGACAGAGACACAGAGGGCTGAAAGTTCAGCAGATTTTTCTGAATTTTGGACTGCAACTTCTGTTTTGTTGCCTGTACCTAAAAGCAAAACATTAAGCTAGTCTAGCCTGATTTTAATGTAACCACAACACTTAAGGCTTCAACTCACCACTAACTATTCCCTGAGGTGTTTATTAGTTCAGGCATGTATTTCATAAATTACACAGAGGGCACGATACTGTGTTTCAGATTATCATCTAGATGTGTCTGTGTTTTTAATCTCTGTTGGACGATAGAAACAAAGGGTTTACTTCCTTTACCATGCACTCTCCTCTTTCCTAGTAAAAAAGCAAGCTTTCCTAGGAAAGCTTCTCGTGCTGCAGCACAGAAAGGAAGAAAATCTGTCTGCCATTATATGCTGATACAATTAAATACATGAGCTGGCTCACATTGACATGGCTTGGCTGCAAGTCAAGAAGGTACCCATAAAAACCCCTAAAAACTGTGTGTGCATGCATTCATGTGTGCCTGTATATAAAAAATAACTGGGACATGCCAATTATTTTTCTCCTGGTTTTAAGATGGATTCCACACTCTTATCAGTGCCAAAATAAAAGAAAATAAACCAAGTGTTTCTTTTGATCCGTCTTGCAGTCTTTATCGGCTTGGTAAACATGCGCTGGGAAACCAAAGAGAAACTATTGGTGTTCTTTAGCAGGAAGAGTGAAACAAAACCAGACTTTCTCAGAGTTTATGAGAGCATGTAAAAAGATCATTTCCTGCCAAAGTCCCTAGCTATAACTGGAAGATCAAAATATCCTGATTGGGAGATCGTGTTAGTCGCAAAATATGATATACACGTTGCATTTTGGAGCTATCATCTACTTAACACTTACTGTTGCTGGACTGGGAAAAAACAGCACATATGTTGCTACCTTATTGAGTGCAGCAGTAATAATGAAAAGGGCAGAGGAGGTGGAGGGGAGAGGAAAGTTGCTGCTGGAAGTGGCCAGCATTGTGCTGAGAGGACAGTGCTGGAGTGTGATTGAAATTTCCTCCAGTTACCTCTGGATCGACTCAGCCCCACTACCTATGGACTTCTGGCTCACTGACAGAAAAATAAGCCATGCAACCATTCTGCTTGTGCAGAGAACAAAACCAGCCCAGCCTGCCAGTACACACTGCTTTGCTGTGCTGCCCTGGTGCCTCTGATGCTTTTGTTTTCCTGTTGCTAAACTTGGAAACAGGGTCTGGTGAAGCTCCTGGGTTATTTGCCAGCCTGTCACAACTCTCCTGCAGATGCTGAAGGTGCAGTTATGTATTTCAGGGCATGTATGATTAACCCAGGTGTAATATCATCTCCTCTGCACACATGGAAATACTAAGTGCATAATAATGAGTAGGACAGGTTGAAAGTTATTTATCAAAGCTATTTTTTAATGTAAAACTGTTCGTTTCATGTTTTACTTGGAAATTCAATTATCTGTGGAAAGAAACCCAAAAGGTGCCCCAATGAAAAATCTGTCTGGGAGTGTGGATATGATGACTAGTGAAAACTACATTAGATTTTTTTATGCACCCCTGTTCCCCTGTGGGCTAGAGCTCAGCCACCTCTCATGAAGCCCCAGGTTCAACAAGAGAAGGGATTGTAAAGCATCAAGAAAGAAATTGCTTGATCAAGGACCCTAATCAAGAGAGGATAATACAGTGACAAAAGCATTTTTACCATGACTGTGCTAATATTTTCTCAAGCCCCTTTTTAATTTTTTTTTTAAACAAATGTCATACTTTTATTTTTTAATGGGGTCAATTTTTAATGAAATCAGAAGTTTGTCTAAGAAACATGGATTAAAACTTCTGACTTTTATAAAAAAAATCTCAGGGAAAAAAAGTATTTCCTGACTTAATAGTAACCAACAAAGCAGAGCTTAATTTGTGTTAGAGTTTTGACTGGAAATACTGTTATTTCTGCTCTGGTGCATATAAATGTGATGGATTCCTACTGTGAGGAAGACAGAAGCAAGAGGAAGTAAGGGAGCTGCTACATTAAATCAGCCCTTTCCCTGTCCTTGCAGCTGCTGGTATTTGGTGGTAGTCCACAAAGAAGTCTGTAATACTAAGGAAGCAAAAGAATCATGAGCTACACTGAGTGTGATTCTGATAAAAGCCAAGTATTTTTAACATTACTTTCAAATCTATATTTTTTTATGTCCACATATCCTGCAATAACTTTTTATTATCAGGTTTTGTCTCCACATCTTCCCGTAGCACTAATGTCTACAGCTGCATCTTGATGGTAGAAACAGATTTTAGTTTGTTTTTGCCTTTTTTTTTTTTTCTTATTTCAGTTCCTGTCTTGATTTTATCATACTTGTGTTGTTGCTGATCTCATCCATCAGTGATTTGTGTGACAATTTCTCAGGGGTCCTGTCCACCATAGATGCCACTTCCTTTATCTTTCTCTGCATGTATTTGCAAGTAGGGTGGTAAAATCCTCCCTTCTTTATGAAGGAAAGTGAGTGAGTTGGCATGTAAAGGGCAGCTTAAAAGATTGCCAGCCCTGCAGCAAGATGTGGCAGTCTTCCTCAGCCAACCCACCTTGTTCTGCTTTCAGTCTGGGTTCTCTTCCCATTTTGCCTGGAAGACAGAATTGTGCTAAACTACAGGAGCCTTGAAAATCATTTTGTCAGAGATTTGTGCATGCAGACTGCTCTTTTTGCTTGTAATATTGAGAGGACAATAGAAGTACTGACGTTGTGGAATCAGAGAAGCATTTGAGTTGGAAAAGACCTTTAAGACCTGTTGTATCTGTTTTACTGCTTTAACTGTTTAACCATTTTATCTTTGTGTAATCTCAGCCATATTTAAGGAGGACTCCAGCATTAAGGAGCAGAACACAGGTTACAAAAGATTTGTTTCAATGTAAACAACATCTTGAGAAATGTTTTTTAGTAGTCTATTGGTCACTCACATTTACTCAAAGTGCAATTCTAACCAACAGAGTGTATCTCCTTTATTCAGTAATGTATGTTTTCCCTTTCATGCCATTTATCCAATTAAGATGCCCATCATCTGGTATTCCTATTATCACCATACTTTGAAACAGACCAGATTTCCACCAGAAATCATGACATATATGTAAGTCTCATCCCAGTTAGGAAGAGAAAAATCCCAAAACAATGCGTCTATTGGCTGTGTGTTGCATAAAACAAGGTTTTGTGTAGTTGAGACAAGCGAAAAACATTTTCATCCATCTATTTAAAAGATAGTTGCTTTTTTTATTCAACATACTTTTGATTCAAACCTATGACTTAATGCCTTTCTTGACATTTTAGCACTAAGGAATACAGGATATATCTCTGTGTGAACTAAGGCGTGGCTGCAGACTATTTCAGCTCATTTGGCCTCATGGCTGAAACCTCCACCTCTAATTTCAGCAGGGGATGAGGGTAGAAAAACCTCCTTAGTACTGCATTTTTCTGCTCCAATAGCATTTCTTTGTGATAGCAGGTACAGATTAAGGGTGTTGTTTGTGGGGCCCTGTGAAGACACAGCAGATAATGCTCTGTGCTTCCCAGTTATCCCCTAGAGCCTGTACTGCTCCCTCTCTGCCAGCCTCTGATGGCTGTGGTGATGGCATTGCCACAGAGCAATGTGTATTTCCTGTGTATTTCCTCCTGGGAGGATGCTGCTCCCCAGGTTCTGGTGGTAGAGTCTTGGGTGCTGGATTTGCTTGAATTGACTGCCAAAGTTGCGGGCCATTGAATCGTTTGGCTTGGAAACGACATTTAAGATCATCTGGTTCCAAATTCCCTGCTATGGCCAGGGATAATTTTTGCTAGATCAGGTTATTTAGATCCCCATCCAGTCTGGTCTGGAATGCTTCCAGGGATGGTGCATCCACAGCTTCTTTGGGAGACCTCTTCCAGTGTCTCACCACCCTCACAGTAAAGGATTACTTCCTGGTAGTTAAGTCTTTGCTCTTTCAGTTTGAAGTCATTCCCTCTTGTCCTGTCACTCCAGGCCCTTGTAAACAGTGTCTCCCCATCTTTCTTGTAGGTTCCCTGGTCCTGGAAGGCTGCAATTAGTTCGCCCCAAAGCCATCACTTTTCCAGATCAAACAACCCCAATTCTCCCAGCCTTTCCTCACAGGAGAGGTGCTCCATCCACCCCTCTGACCATCTTGATGGCCTCCTCTGGACTTACTCCAACAGGTCAGCAAAGATGGAGTTTCATGTGCTTTGCTGTAAGTAATTTTGTAAGAGCTTTGTGATGATTTAATTACAGCACGGGATTTTTTAAAGCTGCAAAACATGGGACTAAATTCAGTGCAGGGTCTTCACACCTCTGTGTGGGAAATGGTTTTCCATGTCACAAAAAAATGCTGCTGGCTGACAAACCAAGTCTAATTCTCCACACAACCTAACACATAAATTCACAAGATGGCTTTTTGGAAGAGGAAGGGTGGCCACGTCTCAGCAGGATGTTGCTGAGATATTGCAATAATGTTGGTGTCTGACAGCTGTGGCATTTTTGGTAGAGTCTGTATTTAGAATTTAGGGCTTTCAGTATTGAGGTATTGTAGAAAGAATAATGTTGTGATTCTTTGAAAAATAGCCAGTATTTTCTGAAAATATTATTTTCCTTTATACTTTCAAATGTCAAAAGTAATTTTTAAAATACATTGTGGTGCTCAATATTTTGGTGAGGCTTTTCCAAATAACTACATTTGGTTATTTTAAAATTGAGGGGGTTTGCAAAACAATTCCTAAATTTATTGAAACTTTTTTTTTTATTTCCTTACTTCTGTCTTTGTTCACTGTGTAGCTACACAATTAACATTTGGCACTGCTAAGTGTGCCTGCCCATATGATTATAGCTTTGGTGTACTCATCATGTAGATAGAGATTTCTAAAGACACATTCAGGGTGTTCCTAGTCAAAATGTCTGCCAGGCAGTGGAACATTTTCAGGTAGGTAATTCCAAAAGAAAATATGTCACCATGCTAGAAGGGCATTAAAATATTGTTATTCACCATCAACAAAGAGTGTGTTCAATACAGATGCCTTAACTAGAGGAAGGTCTTTTCAAAAAGAAAATGTTTGAGATGGCACTGTTTCTTTTTGAGGGAAACTCCTCATTTTCCATTAGGTGATTGGAAACTAAGGGCTATTATGGTTATTGCTTTTATTTTATTCCCCAGCCATGACTGGGAGTCAGGAACCACACCTGCAGCAACGTGAGTGCTGAAATGGCAAGTGATGTTTATGGCCAAAGCTTCCTTCATTAGAGCCCTTCAGCCTAAGGAGCAGCCAGTCTGCTTGGCTGACAGGATGAACATCATCAAAACTATTAAAATTCCTCTTCAGCCAGCCAAGTGGATGTGTATTCCCACTTCATCCACACCCCAAATTTCCCTGTCTTTTTCCCCGACATCAGAAACTGGTCTGTCAGCAGCACGGCCCAGCCACATCTGCATATAACAACGGTTCAGATTAATAATAAAACACACCTCAGTCGAGGTTTTCTTCCCCAGTACAGGATTTTCTAGCACAGTGTTTCTCTTTAGCAGCTCATTTGACACTGGATGCCTGACCTCTGCTACCATAATAGCTGTTAATGGAAACTTCACCTCATGCAACGATAAGATGGATTTTTGGCAGCTGTGGGAGATTATGAAGAGTAAGAACAATCTTAGCTGGAATCAGAAGAAAAGAAAGCATCTGTACCTTGAGAAACACTCAGCTGGTTTTCATTACACCCCAAGCCTATATTTATTACAAAGACTAGCCAAGAGACAGAAAATGATCGGTCTCTGCACTCGGAGCAGGGAGACAGTGTCGGCTTGATAAATTCTCCCTTTCTTCTCGCTTGTGTGACTGCAAGTGACCAGAGCTGTTCAAAACTACTCATTTTCTGTCTCACAGCCCATCTTCTGAGACTGCTCTTCATCATGTTTTTCTTTCAGTGTTGCCCCCTCGTCTCCAGCTGATTTTCCCTTCTAAAATGGAAAGCAAAGGAGATGAGGAAAAAAACAAGGGGGAGAAAAGTTACTTCTTTCTTTATAAAGGAATTTTACTACATCAGACACCAAATAAATTGATAATTCCTTTAAAGTCTTTGTCACTAGAAGCCTCTTTTCCTGAGCATGAGTACATGGTGAGAAACATCTCAGGCCACAGCTACCAATTAAAATTCAGAATTTGAAAGCTCAGTCATTAAAAGTGAAAAGCAGAGAGTCTCTGTTGAAGAGAGCATTTGGTAAAAGAAAAGAAAAAAAGAAAAGGAGAAAAATGTCAGTGAGTATAAGAAAAAAAAGATATTTATTTTTCTGTGTTCTATCCAAGCCTGGAAAACACCAGAGATTGAGCTGAGCTGTCACTAAAGATTAGGAGACAGCAGCTACCAACCACAAAACGTTTGGATGTGTCACTAAAGGCGCTGTGGAGGGAGCCAAGTGAGTCGAGTAAACAGAACGCTGTGGCAGAAAACTTTGATTTAGTTATAACTGGGTAAACATGAGGCTTAACTTCTGTAAACAAGTGTGGAGTTTTGCCACAGATCCTTTACATTTGAAGTGAGAATTAAATTATACGAGGCAGAGGGGAAAGCCCTTCAGAATCTTTAGAATCTTTTTTTTTTCTGCTGAAATGAATTTGTAAATTACAAGGGTGGGAGACAGGAGTTTTCTTTTTAGCTCTTCCAAAAAGGATGAGAGTTAGAGGCTTCCACTACTTTTTTGATCTGTTGCAGCTGCTCCCGGAGAAACTTGTTCCCTTGAGATGGTAGGAGATGTAGTAGTATTTTCTACATTCTTCTGCAAAAACCTGGAAACAAAGCACAGCATGCAACATGCCTGCCACCATCACAAACATCTCTTTTTTTTTTAACTGTCTGCTGAGGTTTTTGTACAAGGACTCTCCAATATAATGAAAGTTAGATTGTGTAGAAATCAATATTGCTATCATTGCTGGAGGTGCTGAAATTCAGTTCAGAACTTCAGGGGTGATTTAAAACCAGCCTGCTCTTTAAGTGCCAGATGATGGTGTTTTAGATATGGGATTTCATCCACAGGAAATGATGCAATGTATATTTAGGGTAGATATAAACTGGTGGCAGGCAGGGACAGAATTTTCCCTTGTATGACTGCAGTTGAGTTCCTCTCTCTTCTGGCCATATTTATGTACAGGAAATATTAACTCCTGAGATTAATTAATTCTACGTATCTTCTACCTGCTTAATGTCATGACCAGTTACCAAAGTTGAGAAATTTAGCCTTCTGCTCATATACAAGAATTTAAACATGAAAACTTTATTTGATTAATGGCTCCATGCTAAAAACATTGCAAATCACCAAATCTGATTTTAATATACTGTTTTAGTCATGCTTAACAAAGGTTTTTTTGTAACATGAGCATTGAATGAAGTAAAAGGTAACTTGAAATAGAATCAGAATTATAGAATTGGAAAGGACCTTAAAAGTCACCTAGTTCCAAGCCTCCTGCCCTGGGCAGGGTTGCCACTTACTAGATCAGGTTACTGATCCAGCCTGACTTTGAACACTTCCAGGGATGGGCCATCCACACACTCTCTGGACAAACAGTTTTCAAATCAGTGAAAATGTCTTTGGTGTTTTCACAAGAAGTGGTTGCTATAAACAATAAACAATTTAGACACGTATCTGCAAAAACACCCAATTCTTACTAGGATGTCTTACTCCCTCTTATCCACCTATGAGGATCTGGACCTTGGTTTTTGAGGTTTTCTGCTGACATCCTAGTTGGATTTTCCAGGCAGAGATATATGGAGGAAGTTACATCTACTAGAACTGGAGGTACTTCACAGAAGTAGCTGTGCAAGAGATGACTGCTGGCACTGTGCTTGAAATTGCTAAAAAGAAGGAAATTCTTCACAGACTTCAAAGGTATGTGTTTGTTTAAAATGGGACTCCATTTTGCTCTTTTGCACCCTTCTAAATTGTGGTTGGAATTTGAAGGGAGTACTTTTTGTTGCCCAGTCTATGAGAGCAGTCAGTGTATTTTTAGAATACAAGATAAAAAGCTCTGCTGGGGCTTTATCAGAATTGTGTCCCACTGGATCAGGTGTGGAGGAAAAGTGTTGCCCTGCAACTGGTCTGAAAAAATTTATGGAATTGTGATTACTCTGTTGGTACAATTTATGTCAAAGTATCTCTGCATTATATAAATTCTACTGGAACTATTGAACACTTATATGCATATCACAATATAAAGAATGGTGTTGTGTAATGTTATAGCACAAGAAAAAAAATCATCCAGGAAATCCTGAAATGTTTGTGTGTAAATGGGTTTTAAGAGCTATATTTGCTTCATAAGGGTGAATTTTATCCCACATATAGACACCCATAGCATTGTTTTAATTTTGCATTTCATGTGTTTTTGTTCACCTAAATAGCTACTTTATTTATTCAAGGTGTATATCAAATCTTACTTTTTTACTCAAAGGCAAAACCCGGGCACATTTTACATACTACATTGTCTTAATTCAGAAACCATTTTAAAAGTGATGAAGAGCCATTGAAGGTTCCTCTTCCAATCTTGTATTCCCCTCAGCCTTTCCCAGAAACATTTAGAGCTAGAAGCACTCAGAAAGACAAACCCATCCTCAAACACAGAGGCAGTGAGGCTCACTTCTAGGCTTTCTTGTGTGCAGAAGAATGAATGGAGCAAAATAAAAAAAACCCACCCATCCATTTGGATGATGAATTCTTTGTCTCTGGATAAATTTTTTAAGAAGCTTTTATACACGCCCAAGAGTCTCTCGTGGCCTATGGGTCCAACTTCTGGTCTGACTTGAATAGTCAGGGTGTGAGACCAGACATAATGAAAGCTTTGGAGTGCTCCAATATTTGTTATTTTTGGCTGCTAGTGATGAAAATTTCCTTGAGCAGGTGTGTGTCGTGATATGGCAATCCATGTGTCAATGTCTCGAACAGAATCTAGGAACAAGACCAAACTCCTCTGTACCACAGTTATTCCAGCATATATTGGTTTTTATTTTTAGTTTCAAATGCAGCTGCAAGTTTTTGTCCCAGCTAAGATCTGGCAAAAACGAAAGATATTAAATTAAAAAAAAAACCAGGATACTTTCCAAGGAGCAGAAGCAGTTGGATTATACAAATGAGAAAATCCACTAAATGAAAGCAGGAGAAGTTTAAAATCAAATTTTCCATTTCGGAAGAGCAGTGTAATTGTAGACATGATAAAAGAAATCCATTAAAGAGCTTTGGAAATGGCTATAAACAGCTTTTGGAAAGAGGTGAAGGGGGTGAGGGGAGTGGAGAGGACTGTCATTTGGCATGGACAATCCTATTAATAAGAGAATTTCTAAAGTCTTTATAAATTTTCCTGTTCCTGTCTTCTTCTTTCCTATTTTATTATATTTCATACTTGGGCAGTAGAAGTTGCAGGAAGAGTATAATTTTTCTTGAGATTGAAGTTTTTATTTTGCTACAGCTGAACTTGTCAGTGGAAGGAAAAGGTGTAAGGAAAGGTGAAAACTCGTGACAGGATAAATGAGCTCTCAATAGTTCCTTCTGTGTTCTATGAACATAAGGAACAAGAAAACTCCCTCTTACAGCAGTGAAGAGGAAGTGACAGCAGCTCTGACATTATTTGTGGGGTTATGCCCATGCCCTGTGTTACATGAACACAGGGAACGGTACTAATGTATCTAGATCATCCTCCTTATACATCTAATCTATAGTAAATATTAGTAGCTGCAGCTTAAAGTTTGCATTCTTTGAATATACAGCATGCTGCTCACTGTAAATATTAGATGTTAAGAGAAGAGCTTGGTAAACCTTGGAATATCACTTTTTATTTGGAGCCTTAAGCCTTCTCAACTAAGCACAGCTTACCTTATGTATGATTTCCACGATTTCTTAAATGAGTTCTTTGTATTCAGGTTTTTAATGCATATATTTGATGTGACATAGGCCCATTGTTTAATGCTAAATAACATAAACCACCATTCACTTTGTGAAAGGGTTACATTCTAAACCTGCTGTTCAACAGTTAAATGATTTTTAGGTGAATTTACAAAGTGGTGAGGGTTTGGTTTTATTTTTCTGATCTGTGTGGTGAGTCAAAGGGGAACTAATTGTTTGAAGAACTGGTTATCAACCAGCACTAACTTTGATAAGCCAGGGATTGTAAGGATGAAACCCCTACAACCCTTTTTTTTTTTTTGCTAAGAATGTCTCTGTATTGAAACAGTAGAAGAAAGCATATAGAGAAAGCAAATAAAACAAACCTAGATTAGATTACTAGTTTAACAATTTTCCCTAATAAAAATACAGGATTGGAAGAAGATTTAAGAAAGACCACATTAACAAACCATTAACAAACAAGAAACCATGAGGGCATGAATTAATGATGCAGAATCAGCTGCTCACAGACAATAAATATCTAGTTTATGAAACAGAAAGGCACACAGATTACTGATAACGAATGTCTTTTGTGATACCTGCCAAAATGTCTGTCTGGCAGGGCTGTCTAAAGGCAAAGTAATAATTGAGCTAAATCTGGAGTAAAATTTAGATGTGCCAAGTAAAAGAACAGTATCTTTTTATGAGTCTTGAGATGCTGTCACAATTTAAGTGACAGAGAACGTGTTGAGGAGAGAGGAGCCACAAAGAAGGCACAGCTTCAGATGTGTGTGTAGACACGGCTCCCTGATGCTCCAGCAGATCTGCTTTCATTCATACCAGCTGAAAATCTGACCCCTGGCACTTCCAGACTTCCTTGCAGAGCATTGTTTGATTAGAAAACAGAATTAATGACTGTGAAGTGTTTGAAGAGAACGAGGGAAAAATTGTATTGCTAATAAATCTTGTGCATAATGCAGGGTTAGAGCAGCCCTGTTGTGACAGTGCTGAACATCAAGGATGATTCCCCCAGCCTCAGTGGAACTGAGTTACCTCAGGGTGAAAGAAAAAAGAAATACTGATACATTATGGATTTGATTTTTATTCAGCTATGTAAACAACGCTAGTCCACTGGGCCATGGCATATTCATCCTTTTGGTTTCTATTTTCTTTCTTCTTAAATAGAATAAGGAAATCATTCTCTAAACTAAGTAATTAATTGCTTTGTGGAAGACAGAGATCCTTTACTGTCGCCTCCATCACACTGTTGTTGTCAAAAAGCTTTCTGACGACTGCAAACTTGTAAACAGCTTTCAAAAATAAATACAAATAGTGATTTCGAAGAATGGCAACCAAGTAAAAGTTTGAAGTATTATCTTTGAACATACATTGATTATTAGGATACATGCAAGATGGAGAAAAAATACCTTCCATTTTAAAAATGAAGCAAACCTAATATACTGAGGGATCTGCTTGGAGTACCTATAATTCTGCATTTTTGAAAGAAATTATTTTTTTCATAATGGTGAAGATGATAATAGTTTGCAACATAATGAGTGTTGGGTAGTGGGAAAAATAATCTGGGATTTTATCGAAGCTTTTCCTTCCTCAAAAGGACTTGTTATTTCTGGTGTAAGTCTCTACTCCAATTTCTGTGCTTTGGTGACCTGCTGGAGAGAGCACTGCAGAGAAGGGTTCTGCATGTGTGTGGCTCAGAACGCAGTCTTTTCCTTTAAAAGGCTAGTATAGATTTAACTGAGAAATAAAGCTCTGTTTTGTCTACTTTGGGGACATAATAGTGCAATTACCTGAGCCTTGCCGCTGGCAGACTTTTCCCATGCAAATCTGGAGAACTCTTACAGGGCTTAATGAAGATTTTGTGCTCTGATCAATTATCTTCAGGAAATAGCCATGCTGTAATTGGCAGCCTAAAAGGGAGTCAATTAGCAAGATCTTTGTGGGACAGCAACTATCCTTGGTGGGCAAAATTAGGGCAATAGCATGTTTTCTTTGGAAAACACCATTACAGATCTGTTCTAGCCTCCTATTGCTTTTATCATGAGGGAAAAAAAATGTAGGTACACCAAAGAAAAAGAACAAATTGCCCTTAACCACATTCTGAGCCTGAAAAATGCCTAAAGATTCCATGATGTGAGGAGCAGACAGACCTAATCCATGGCAGAGTACACAGAGAGCTGGACGTGAGTGATAGAGATAACAAAAAATAAGATCAAACAGTGAGAGTATATTTCCAGTAGATTTTAATTTCATTGTAGTTATTGGCTGCTGGAATATCTCTTGTAATTCTTCACTGAATGCTGTGTTTTACAAGGAGGTTTGATTTGTCTCTCTATTAAAATCCACTATTTAAAAGCTTCAGTAATCTGTCTTTGACCATTTCATAGCTTTGGATGATTGCTTGTTGCATATGTGATGAAATGAAACAAAACAGGAAAATAGTGCCAAAATGTGGCCTGTATTCAGCTCAAACAAGTATATTGAGAAATAAATAGGGCTTAGTATTAAAAGGCTGTTGTGGGTTTAATTTTCAGATTTCATGAGGGGTAAGTATTTGTACAAGTCTTTTTGCTTTTGTAGTGAAGTATCAAATTGGCAGTATTCCAGGCCACTCTCTATAACATACTAAGTTGATTGTGCTGCTAAAGCACTTACTCTAATTTGTAGAAAAGAGGAGCAATAAAAACTCCACCTAAAAGTCAAAATGGGGCTGGGTGGTGGGAAGATACTTGTAACATAAATAAAATAACAAGCTTTTTTTGTTTGCCTTTTCATTTTAGGTGATGAAAAGATGCCCACTTTCTAGAAATCCACCAGGAAATGTTGAATTACTTTATTTTTATTTACTTTGGAGAAAGGAAATCCAAAATAAAGGAGATTAATTAAAAACTATAGCACTGATCTTTAGAAGTAAATACATAAAGAATCATCTAAAGAGTCTGGATAGCTGCTGGTTGTTATGTTAAAATCATAATTAGGTTAAATTAATGCAACAACATCAAGCGAAAAGAAGTTTAATCATTAAACTATAAATAAATTTTTAAAAAAATCAGAAAGCCACATGTAGGGCGATATCCCAGGGGATCTGTAGGAGAGCTGGTCCTTGTGGGCAGCACAGTGTAAAAAGCACATGTAGTACAGTAAATAAGAAACATTTTGCCTATGATGTGAAATGCAGTTCTGACACATTCTGGGGAGCCCTGATGTGAGGTTTCTTTGAAGGAAATGTTTGCTGCTTTGAAAAGTAGCTTGGATCTTACTGGATGGCAGAGAGTACCTTATTTATTTCTCTCACAGATGAATAACTGAGTTAGCATCTGAAGAGAAAGCAAAGGTGGCTGGGGATTTACAAGCCCCACTGCAGACAAAGCAGGCAAAGCAACTGGCTGGGTGCCCCAGTGCAGTGATTCCAAGCTGCCTGTGCCAAAGCTGCTCTGTACAGAGGTGCTGGGTGAGCAGGGTCTGACTGCAAGGAGAGCTCTCAGTGCAGTGATCAGCAGAGCAGGGCAGCTGAGGGTGGGCTCCAGGGACAGCACAGCCAGATCTGAGGGCTGTGTCACTCCATCACGTTGGTAGGATGCTGAAGAATTTGGCATGGATCCCTGTGGTTTCTTTTTTGGAACATGTGAAAATATTTCCATTCACCTATGAAGACCCTGAACCTTCCCCTTCAGGCTCAGACACCAAGAACTCTGCCAAAAGTTAGAATCCTGTCCTAAATGTTCTTTTCGGTATTGATTTAACTTTTAAGGAGTGAAATCCCTGTTGGTCTCCTTGTTTTGGTTTGGGCAGAGCAGGGAACGCCTCTGTGTGCAAATGCATCCAATGGGGACCATAGCTCTGTATCTTGGTGATTGTGGCATCCAGTTTGGGGTGGGAAAGTTATGTCCCTGCTCTGCTGAAGCCTGTTTCTGGGTTTAGCTGGTTTTGGATAACGTATAAAAATGCTCTCTGTGCTGATGTTCCCCATCCCAGCCGTATTCTTTCCTTTTCTTGGTGACTTGCCCCAGTAGGATAAATCCTGAAAAAGAGTACTCAGAGATACCCCTTTGCATACTTCTCCTTCATCCTTTCACTCCCTCCTTTCCATCCTGAGCTTCCAATTCCACTCAAACTGTGAAGCATCCACCTCCCCAGGCCCTGGCATTTTCCCTCTGGTGTGGCAGCATCAGCAAGAAATTTTACTTGAGGACATTTGTATCTTGTCGTTGTACCATGAAAAATGTCTTTTGGGTGCCTTGTGGATAAAGATCAACCCACAGAGCCTGAGCAAATGTCAAGCTCTTTTTTTAGTGCATTTTAGTCAAATGTGGCTGTGAGTAGGAGAGTTTAGACATTTTCAGTGCTAGATGGCAGCCAAAGCAGTTTTGGTTTGTTGTTGATCTCAGTGTTTACATGCAGGTGGCCCAATTTTGCTTTAATGACTTGGTTATTTTGCTGAGTGTAACTGTAAATAATTCAGTCCATCTTCCCATAAAAAGAGTGGAAAGAGCAAGAAGTTGTTATCTCTTACTCTGGGCTATAATCAAAGACGATTGAACAGCAGATGAGCAATCGCTTTTGAAAATCTTTCTTTTAGAATTTCTAGAAAGTTATTTTAGATATAAGCTCACTTCTGATTTGGATTGCAAGGATAAAAGTAATGTTTAAAAAATCTACTGGAACACAAATATATAGTTGCCCAAAAGTCCTAAAAGTTTTTAGAAATTTTGGAGAAAAATTGGATATTTCCTTTTGTCATGTATTTTTCTTTTCCTTCTATGCTCTTACTGAAAAGTAAGATGTGGGAAAATAATTGTATTCCATTTAAGTTCAGAAGATTCCCTTTCAAAATTGCTGAAGTAACTTAAAATCAAAGGCCTGCGTGATTTTCATTTTTGGTAAATGGAATTTTTTCTGTGTGAAAATAACAAACAAACCATGAAAAACCTGACTTGAAAGTTTATCTATAACTATCCTGTTTAATATAAGACATAGTCTTGCCCCAAAACAGATAATTGAAAGTGACTGTGCCATCTATCACTGAATTATTTTGTTAAAAGATGCTACATCCTAAAGCAAGAGATAAGCATTTTCATCCTATGGAAATCTTGGCACTCTAAGAATTTTAAATGGGCAGCCTTTTTCTTAATTTTCTTTTTTTTTTTTTGTCAAAACAATGTAAAACCTCCTGTGCACTGCTCTATCCAGCAGTATTTTGTCTGGAACTGCCAAAGGTTGAAAGAGGAAAATGTCATTTGCTTCGTAACCATTGCTACCAGAAAGAAATCCATTGGCTTAGGGAGTAAAAACCAAGTACAAGGAAGTCAATAATGTGTCATGTTCTGTCAGCCCAAGGTCGGGTCTGTAGTAATGGATTAATAGTCCGTTGATTGATAAGCTGAATGGAATTACTGGCAATGTATTGGGAGCTGGGACCCACTCAGTGAGTGACTTTCATGTCAAAGTCTAACCAGATTTCTCTCCTCATACAGTGCTGAGTCAATCTTCAGTAGCTAAAATGTTTACAAATCTCTTCCTAAATTTAGTTCATTGATTCAGTGCCCAAAGTCGGACTTAAATTTTTTTTATCTATTCCCACCTCTTGCTTTTATTTCTGCATCCTGCAGAAAAATATACTAGGAAATGTTCTAATGCACTTAGACTCATTTCGTGAGCTCTGAAGTTTAATCATACGTAGAGTCATATCCTACAGCTAGAGTATATCTTTGGTGCTGCATCAAATAAGGATGAGCTAAACCAAAATGTAGACCAAAGCATGTGTCAAAACAGTTGGGTTTTTTTTGTTGTTGTTTTGGTTTGGGTTTTTTTTGTTTGTTTGTTTTGTTTGTTTGTGGGGTTTTTTTGTTTGGTTTTTTGGGTGATGGTGGTTTGGGGTTTTTTGTTGGTTTGTTTGTTTGTTTTTTCTGACTGCAAGGATGATGTGCGTTTTAAAGATTAAAAGGGAAAATGAGGAAATAGACTGCATTTTTGCATTGGGCATAAACTGAGGGCTCAGGGAAAAAAAGTTTATGATATGATGCTGTTGGGCTCTCTGCCTTCATCTGCATATGACCTGGCTGGCAATTTCAGGAACATTTTAAAGTGGGAGAAAATTCTCATTCATTTTTTAATTAATAAACAATCTGGCTGTATAGAATGGATAAAATTAGGGGGGGAAACCTAAAAATGCTGGGAAAAAAATGAGCTGAAGTTGAGGTCGAGGCCTGAAATGCACAGTAAATCAGGAGTCATTTTTGGATTTACTTCATTATGGAAATGTGAACTTTCATTTTACATGGAATTCCAAAATTTATAGACATTTACTTTTATAAATTAACTTGGTCACACATGCCAGTGTATTTGACATACTTAGGAATTACTCTGCTGCACTATACCAAGGAACTTTTTAAAACTCCACAGTTTTCTTTCATATGCCAACCTGACCCCAGCAAGGAGAGTGAGCTGTCAAGCCATAAAAGTAAAATTAGTGTGATTTTTCCTACATGTCATGCATTGCCCTATAAGGAAAAGCCTTTTCCCTTTCCTTTGGGTCTTGCTGTCCCAGTTGATGTTTGGTGCTGCCTCCTTCTCCTGGACTCTCCCCTCTCTTCCCGTGCTCCTGGCTTCCTTGTGCCTCCAGCAGCCATCAGGATTCCCTGTGCTGAGCTGATTTATGGACCTGTGAGTGGTGGGAGTGAAGGGGGCAGGGAAGAGCCTGTGGGAGTAGGGTGGAGGGTGGGAAAGAGGGACGAGGTTCCTGTGGAGAAGCTGAGAGGGAGGGAATCAGCCATGACTCTTGCCTGCTGCCTGGAACTAAATGCTCTCTGCTTTGGCTGGCACGTTTTCTGGGGGTTATCTCCACACTGCTCTTCCACGGGATGCTGGTTTATCCCAGGGTGGATGATATATGGAAAACTGGGTAATTCTTTTATCAGTTACAAGCAGCCCAAATACTTACTGCAGAAGATCAGACTTGAAGATAATCATACTTCAGGTCATTCCAGTGTTAAAATCTATTATGTGTTGGGTTCGGTGCCTTTTTAGCTGCAAGACGATAATTTATAACATTTAGAAAACTCTCTTATGTTTTGCCATTTGCTGTCTGTGACCTTCAGCATATGTCAAGCATATGGTGAGTTTCTGAATGCTTAAATTGTATCAGCAAGGTGCTATATTCCTACGTAATTGTTTTTAACTGCCAGCTGTGGCATGAGAACACTGTAGATGGGTTGCTCTCCACTCATTTAGCTTATTAAGAAAAATAAATCTCCCCTTGTTGTTTTGTTGATGTATTCACTTTGTTTCTGGAGCAGCAGCAGTAGATCTGTCGACAGTAAAATAGTTGAAAACAGGAAAAATTGCTTGCTACTCAAACAAAGGACAACCCCTCCACATTTCTAAGTAATTTAGGTAATCTGATATAACAATGCTTATAAAATACTTAGTTTACATATAGTAGAATTTTGTCAAGGTAAAAGTTTCAGATTTTTTTTTTTTTTCACACAGTATTCTGCACTTAGACTCGTTTCCCAGTGTTTCTTCTAACACTGGGTAACATGACTTGGGTGGGTGGCTGCTTGAGCTCTATCAAACCTGGCTGTGACACAGCACTTTGTTTGGAACTGTAAATATTCAGCTCTGAGAGCAGGCTCTGGAAGATCCAAGGCAAGCATTCAGCAATGAGATGTAGGAAAGAAAAAAAAGTAAAACCAAAATAAAAACAAATCGACTTAATAGTTTCATGAGATCAAACGAACAGCGTCCCTTTTGTCTTTTTCTTTTACCTATACTTTTCCATTGGTTCACCTAGCCTAACTACTTCTCATTAACTTTCTCTTTATGTTCTGTGGCTGCAAAGAAGTTGATGACCTGCTAATTTATTCCTTGTGTTCTTTATGAATTTTGTAGCTTGCCAAAAATTGCCCTCAAATGAGGGTAGTCAAAAGAGAGAGTTTTCACATCTCTCTTAAGCACCCTGCATGTGTTCTGCTTTAAAAAAAAAAAGAAACTTTTTATTTTATGAGAGTCTTTTCTAAATCCACGGAGCTGTGAAGCTTACCATAATTTGCAGAAAGCTTTATGACTGGGGGTGGGTGGGAGGAGAAAGAAGGGGGAAAAAAAAAAGCCAAAGGAAGGTGAGGAGGTCTTAGAATGAAATAAATAAAATGAGACTATGCCAATTCTTCCCCAATAATGCTAGGAAAAGGAGACAGAGGAATGCTAATAATATATTTCCGAGGTTTCACCAAAGTAAAATTAGAAATAATATTGGCAGCGGTAGCAAAATTGCCATGTCGGTTCCCTTAAATCTGAATATTCATCTCTATAAATGGAATTCACACCTTTTGTTTAATTAAGACATGAAAGTGAAAAATAAGTTTTCTGTCACACATTTTTGATAAAATCTTGCCTAGAAAAGAAAAAATTAAAGGGATGCTAATTAGACCAAGAAATGTGTCTGGCACAGAGAAATATGTGAAGTTTTTCTTGAAATTCACATAAATAAAGAAGTGTGACTAAATGGTGGCCTTTATTTTCTGATGGCTGTGTCATGAGTTACACTGGTTTTGCTTGGTTTGTAACAGTAAGAGACCAGACTAGGATACTGTTATAATTTTAATGCTAATATGACTGTGAGAGAATGTAACCTGGCAGCTATCCTCTCAAATAAATGGAGTAATTACTTGTAAAAGTAGTGGAAAGCCTAATAATCTGGACTAACACAGATTTATAGAAAATACATTTTTCCTCTGAGGAAAATTTTAGAGACTTTTGAAAAAAAAAATTTTTTGAAGCAATTTTTGTTGCACTGCACTTATAAATGTGAATTGCCCTCATTGCTATGGGACCCAATGTATTGTCTGAGAGGAAAGGAAAAAATGTGAGTTGCTTCTGGCAGATTTTCATTTGTAATTGAGTTTTGCGTTAATACTGATCACCTTATGCCTACAAGCAAGAGCTAAAAACTTCAGTGACCTTGTACCTTGTAATCTGCCCATGGTGCATCTAAAAATTAAATTTCCTGAGTTTCAGTGGAGCGAAATAGGGATCTACAGCAACTCCAAAAGCTGGTGCCCTGCTCTAGTCTAAGATATGGAGCATGGGTTTGCCTGTTGTAGGTAAATGTGCCCCTAAATCAGGAGAATTCCTACCACCCTTTCTGGTGGCTAACAGGTTTGGGAGCAGCTGCAGCCTTTTCTTCTGGAGGCACGAGAGGGATTTTTAGTGACTCCAGTGGAATCATTCCCGAGGTAGTGGAAATGAGATCATGGACTGGGCCTCCTTTTGTAGCTCTGGTGATGTACAAGATTGCTAAACTTACACAAGAGACTGTGCCAGCTCCAAAATCTGCTTTTTGCTTGTTTGCTTGTTTTTTATTTGTTTTGCTTTGTTGGGTTTTTTGATTGGTTTGTTAGGGTTTGGTTTTTTTGTTTTCTTTCAACAAGAAATTGTCCACTTAGGGTTTGCTGTGCCAGGCCACAGGCAACAGATGACCCAGCATGCTCAGAGGTCAGGTGTGGTTCTTTTGGCTGTAGGCACAGCAGGGAGCAGTCCATGTGCTAGGGACACAAGGAATGAAAGGAAAAATCAAGGATTTCTTTGGAGGAACCCAGAGTAGCTTGATGGACTCAGTGCTGGTTCCCCAGCAGTCTGTGAACAGCCATGGCTGTTTCCTTTCCCAACGTGACACAATTTCTGCACATTGTCTGTGGAGGTCTGTGTGTGCTTTTTATGGTTGGTGGAACACATTTAAAATTAATTTTGCACATTTTTGGACTGAAATGACATTTTAAAGGTATGTAATAAAATTGATGTGGGCTGGAGCTTTATTTTATGGGGAAAGGAATTGCACTTTGGGATGAAAATGGGCAAAACCTATGGGTGTTAAGTTCTGAAGCCACAAGCAAGGACATTATTATTCATTGGGGGTCATTTTTTCGACCCAGAAAGCACTAGTTTTCTTTATGAACTGAAAACGAGGATGCATGGAATTTTATGGTTTTTTTAAAAAGGGCTGTTCAGAAAAGTGCAGCACCTCTACATATCCACTGTGAGACCTTTTTTCTTAGATCAAAAGGGCCTGATTCTGTCCCATTGGAAGGGTAGGGAATGAAATCAGTGGAATTCCTCATGGGGTGAGTTACTCATGGCACAGAGACAGACCTGGTCTCTGAGGTATGTGGCCACCAATAGCAGCAGTCATGGGACAGTTCCAGGAATAATAGCGGGAGCCATTTAAATAAGTGGAAAATTGTCCTCCATTTTTACAATTTCTGTCCCTCAGATGTCTGCATTTAATAATCACGTTCTAGTATTCTCATTATTACTCATGAAAATAGTACAACTTTCTGGTCTACTGAGAATGCAAGTGGGGCAATTACTTAGATAAAGATATCTTGACATTTTTGCTGGGATAAACTGCCTTTTGATGGAAGAGAAAATACAGGAAATTCTCACTTCTGAAAAACCCAAGAACCACCTCTCCCATATTACATATATACATATATATATATATTCTTTTTTTTTCCCTTCATCTCTGCTGTAATTGACACCAAATGTTCCTGGCAGTGACTGCCTTCCAATTGCTTTCTGCATTTTTACCATGCAAATTGAACACTACACCTCTCTCAAACTCTGTTTTGTTATGAGGGAAGCAGTTTTGAAAACTTTTATTTTTAAAGGCTCTTGATGCACCTCATTCTTACTTGCAGTCACTTTATGAAGACAAGTTATGGTGACAAAACAAAATACATTTTCAAAGATGACTGAGGAAGAAAACCTCCTATTTTTAATAAATTATACATTACTAGAGCTCTTAACAATTTTTATTACAAGAAAGAGTAACCCACAATGGAAAACATTATAAATACATAATCCCACCTTAAAAACACAATTGCCCCTAGGAATTAAAATCTTGACCTCCGCAACGAAACCACAGGGAATTTACTTCAGTGAAAATTTAAGGACCTTGACATTTGTCTGGTGTATAACCACATAATCTCCCAGAAAAACTGAGCAGGCATGCCAATGTCAGATCACATATATCACAGTAGGACATTTTAACATGGCTGGTCAAGGGTTTGAAAAAAAATTAAATAAATTGGTTAAAGATCAAAAATTTCAGTTATGCATTTTTTTTTTCTTTGTTTTTTTGTTCATTGCAATTCTTTTTAAAGGTTGGGGTAACATACTTTAAAAAGCAAAGTATTTCTTAAAGCCAATTAGCGCCTTAATTTAGTGTAAAAACCCAAGTAACTCACATGAGGGAAAAGTTGGTGTCTTATCTACTGCATAAATCAGTGAAAGATAAGTGTGCTGTGTTGTCTGCACTTACTGATCACTTACTGATGTCTGGCTTTGGATATTTTTGTTATTTTCTTTTCTTCTCTCCATGTGAGAAATTTTGATGCAACTGATTGATAAACTGAAAAAATTAACCCTTCTCTCTTTTATGGTTGATTACTATATACTTAGTTGGAACTTAAGGATATGGTACCTGAGATTCCTGTGTCAGCTTCTTAGATTAATGTATATCTGTCCATGCCTTCATTTCTATCAGCTGAACACTGTTGGAAACCAAGAGTTGACAGCTGTATGTGTGCTTTTCTGTATCTGTATCTTTTCAGTCTTTCTCTCATCTCTTTTTTCTTCTCCTAATTTCCTTTCCTCAGAATTTTTGAGGAACGTAAAATCAAACAGGCTTAGAATTTGTTGAGTTGAATAGGCTAAACAAATGTTTTATGTTGGAAATTTGTGAGATCAGGACATTAACACCCTTTTGTGTGCAGATTATGCATATTAGGCATAGCCTTGTTGTCACATTTTCCTTAGGAGGTAAGAATATATATCCTTTCTGATCATTTCTGTTCATCATCTGACAATGAGGCACATTAGCAGGTGTCCTCAGCAGCATTGTACTTTCCAGCATACAGAAGTACTGTGATTGACAGGAAACAGCTGGAAGGCATTTGAGCAAACAAGGAATTCTGTGATCTGGATTTTCTTAAATTTGCTTAGCCCACGTGCAGAATTCCTTGCCAGTGAGAGCTCCTCTGCTGATTGCCAAGACTCCCTGTACCAGGTTGAGGAACTATTTTGGAGGATGTGCCCAGCAAAGAGGCACACACAGCAAATCCACTCTTACCTGAAGGAATCATTAGAGCCAAGTGTCCCCAGTGTCCTTCCCACCTACCTGCTGCACCATCAGTAGGTGAAAGCATCCAATCTTTCACTTCTGAACAAAATTCTCTTTCCCTGGGAACGTTCTGTGAGACAACTCTGGACTTCTTCTCACTACTGGTTTGATTGAAACAGATACCTAACATCCTGCAGGAATTTTAGAGCTGTGGGATTAGTGGTTAGACCATGTGTTGGTTAATTTTCTGCTTGGCTGGGTCCATTATTGAACTAGATGCATCCCAGATTTTGTTCGTGTCCTGTGATACTTCAGGAAGTTGTTTTCCACGAGGAGCTCTATAGTCTCTGGAGTAACTGTGGATAATGTGACCTAGTTATTGGATATTAATGTCACTGCTGAATGAGGCTGGCTCTTGTTTCTTGACTAATTCATAGTTAAACTAACTAGAGATAGTTTCTCCTGTCTCTATCTAGCTGGTGAGGAGCAAAAATATAGGAAAAATCTGAAAGTCCTCAACATAGGCTTTGAAGGCACCGTGTTTCCTGATCTCCATCTTTGCTCCCACTGGCAAAGCACTCAAGCCCAACTCAATCTTCTACTACGTCATGGAAAGCTCCTGGCAATGGATATGGCTGTTATGGCTACTTCTTGTGTTGTGGCATTGAATTCTAAAGTGACACTGCAAGAAGAATGAAAGGATTACTTGTATCAAATCAGATAGTCAAGTGTGTATTTTGCCTTTAATTTTTTTTTTTTAACCTTGAAGCTTCAATTAGTTTTTCAACCAAATGCATTACAAATGTATGTTATTTGCACATATTATTTTAACTTCCTTTGGAAAATGTTAATCCTTCTTTTTCTCAGCACCTCTGGGCACAAACCACAGCAGCTCTTTAAAACAACCTTCTGAAACAACAAATTATGCTTTTTTCCTTCTAAGTCAGTATCTCAGTTATGCCAAGTAAAAGGTGAAACACCAAGCAGAAGCCTTGAGATCCTCAGTCACTTGTTTAGATTTCAAAACCTGCATTTATAAATTTGGTTTTTGGTTTTATAGTTTCTGTAATGCAGGATCAAAGAAAATTTATATCTACTTTTCCATTATAAGTGTTAAGATATTCTTTCTACCCCACACCAGTGAAGATAATTGCAGAAAAATGTTCAACAGGCAGTAGCAATGACATGTCTAAGAGTTATTACAAATATTGAGTTCAGTTATGTAACTCTCTCATATTTACTGATGGTTTTATTCATTCAAGAAGTATCTCTAAATTCATAACTCTGAAAAAATTACACTGACCTGTCCCCACGCCCCATGCATAAAATTGTCTTTATCAGGTTCCCTCAAAAACCAGAGGAGGTGTGGATATGTCCCATTTATCATGTTTCCTGAACCTTTTTGTATTTCATTCTTGGTAGCTCTTTTGAATATCATGAGCTTCTCCAACAATCAAAGCTTCTCAAAACCATCCCTTCAACATTTTCTCATTTCTTTTTCCACAATAGCTATAAAAAACCAAGTAAGTAAGTAGTAATGGTTTTATGGCAGCAATTACTACCTACCAGGCTGTTTATAATAATTTTGTTGCTTTTACTGCTCCCTTCTTGTGCTTATTGAAGCCACCTTTTCTCCTGCTGTAAGTTCACTTTCTGGCAGACGACAGGAGCTTTCCTGGCACACATTCAGGAGGTCAGAACTTTCTGTTTGTTTCTCATTTCAATGAAAAAAATAAATATTTTTAGGGATTTCTGTGAGTAGAGATTTGGGCTTAATTTCTTAGAAGTTTAGTTTGGGGTTTCTTTCCTGTGGAGGAAAAGTGTCCTTGGGCTTTGGTGGTTTTTAGGATTTTTTTTCTGGCAGGAAGTAGATGCCCTATCTCTAAAAGCATTCAAGGTCAGGTTGGACTGGACTCTAAACAACCTGATCTAGGTGAAGATGGCAGGGGGTGAGACTAGATGGCCTTTAAAGGCCCCTTCCAACCCAAACCATTCTTTATTCTGTGACTACTATTTATTTCTAGTTCTGCTCTATGGTATTTCAGTTGGTGTCAAGGCACCAACTCGGGTGCTTAAAATTCAGTACATATTTATATGTAATGTTGGATTTTGTTGGATTACAACCCTCAGTTAACCGCTAGAAATAAATCCTTCTGGCTTTGTTAGAAAAATTAGCAGAACACATGAGCCCATGAATTTATTAGGATGCAAATCATGTGAGTAGGTTAACAAGCACAGTTTGGGTCATTCCTTTCTGTTGCAATATTGTTATGGGCAGAAGAGAAGGAGAAATGGTCAAGTTTGCAATCTGGACAATAATGCGTTTTAAATACAATAACTGAACCCTCCAAATTCCAGGATGATTTTATTAAAGGACTGCAGTAGGATGTAGAAATCAACATATTAAACTATTCTAGTTTCTCGTGGAAAAAATTATTTTTTGTGGATATACAGCCAGAGTTTTATTCTGGTTTGCATTATCCTATTTTACTGAAAACAAGAGCATATCATTACATCCAGGTAACACTTTCTTAGTTAATCCATAGACAGAGGTCTGCCTTGTTAACTCCCTACCCATAAAAAATTCAGAGCAGCCTTTCAGTATTGTGTATTTTGTGGTAAGTACAGATCATTATATTCTCCCAGCTGCAGGGAGACTCATTCTCCTGAGCAGCCTACATATAAAAAAGCCTCTTATGCTGTTCAGAGTTGCACAGATCAGAAAAAGAGACCAAGAGAGTCCAAGAATGCAGAGATATTCCAGCATATTTGTTCCCATTGTATGTTATTTTTGTTAGGGTTTTTTTTTGGGGAGGTCCTTTTAACTGTTATGGTGATCAAAGTCAATTCACCTACTAAATGGTTCAAGTACAAATTAAGTGTTGGCATGTCTTGTCGGGGTTGGTATTTCCAAACATAAAACAGCAGTGGTCCTTCAAGGGCAACTTTCATTGCCAATTACTGCAGGCACACCAGTTCTCTAGTCAGAGCACAGTGTTAGACAGATATAACAAGCACAAAATTACAGCGAGTGGGACTAAGGAAGAAAGAATTCCTGCAAGAAGAAAACCTGAGGTTCACATCCCAAGCTCTGGAAGAGTAGGTTATGCAAAAACTGGACGGAAGAAACTGGAAGGAGAGGTCTGAAGAGTGAGTTAGAAAGCCAGGAGAATAAATGTGTGGGTTGCAGTTTCCCACTGTCAGCTAAGTTCTTGTTAAGTGAGAGTTGCTGGTCCATGGAACCAGCAGCACAATTCCTCTCCATCCAACAGAAAGCCCAGGGATGATGCTGCACATCACTTACTCGGGTTTTTTTGGTTTTTTGTTTTGTTTGTTTTGGGTTTTTTTGTTTGTTTTTGTTTGTTTGTTTGTTTTTGTTGTAGACGAAGCCGAGCTAAATTGATGTAGCTGCCTACAAGATAGGGTGATCTGAAATCCTTTGTTAAAAGAAAAAAATCAGTTTGCTCTGAGTCTGGTGCCATCCATCTAAAAATAGCCATTACAGCTCCCCTTGTTCATCATGTGTTTATGACAGTCTGCTTAAAAAGCAGCATCCATTTACACTGTGGTTTGGCAGGGTTGGGGTCATTGAACATTTTCAAGACAGGTTTTGGGAGCTGGAGGGAGAGGCAAGTAGGAGATTTGGTTTTCCTGGTTGTTGGTTCTGCAAACTGAGCTAAAAATGACGGTGAACTTTTGTGTTTCATGGCTTGCACAGTAGTAAGAGTTGAAAGGATTGACTAAAAAGGAGCTCAGTTAATGATTGTGCAACACTGACATTGGCTCTGACTGACAAATGACACTGCTAAGGTGAAATTAAAGATAGGGAAGTGAAAATCATTCATCCCTGCTTTTTGACTCCTTTTGCATATCAAGGAAAAGGAATTATTTTCAGTTTTCCTTCGTAGAACCGTAAATTTCAGCAAGTCATTTTTCTTGAATGAAAAATTTCATGCTGTTTTCACTGTTCACCTTAAAAATCTGATCTGACTTGTCCCATCCTTCCTTTGGAATAGATGTAATATTTAATTTTTAGAGAAAACTGAAAGCTTATATCTTAAAGTATTTAAAAATATTTTAGAGATGGATCACTTGGTGTGCTTAATCAGAATATTTATTACACAATGAGAATAGCTTTATTCAGAATAACTTTATTCAGATGCAGATTTCTTTAACCATGCCGGCTCTCAGGGAAAATATGTGTAAAAGTATGAAGATCTGTTCATGTCTAATATTAAAAGTAAATTTTAATAGAAGAATATCTGAATACAGACTCAGTGGAGCCTGTTCAGCTAATAATGTTACAGAAAACTTTAGGGAAAACCCTGAGCTGACTGTCTCTGACCTGCATGTGAGATCATCCAAAGATGTTTCTTCGGGGAAATCTGTTTTTGGGGCAAATGAAACTGAAATCCTGCAAAGTGTGTGGATTTGTCACAAGCATTTCTTGAGCAGGACAGTCCAGGAATATTTTCTGTTTACATATGTTACATGAAGGGGGCTGAGAATTCAGAGACACATTTTAAGCTTCCAGGCAGGAGGAATGGGAATGTTTTGTGCTGGAACATTGGGCTAGGGCTTGTAATTGGGAATTTGGCAACACCATGTTACACCTATGTGAGCAAACCACAATCTAGGTGCTGGAGTGAATCAGCTCCCACATGAAAAAGGAACTCATTTCAGCTTCCAACAAAATGGGCCTTTTTCTAACCTTAATGCTATACAAAACTGTTTTTGGTTTTGTTTTTATATATTTTTTTTTTTTCTTCAGGGGTCTGTTATTTCTGTTTCTAAAAAAACAGATCAGAAATCCAAATGCTACTGTAGCATGAGAGAGGAAAAATTTTGGACATGCTTCTAAGGCGTAGACACACAGATAAAGGATACAGTGGAAAGCTTACAGGGAAGGTCACTCCTGAGATTCAGTCCAGTTCCTCATTCTCAGGGTGATTACGTACTTTGGAAGACATTAACATAAACATCCACTCACTGCAGTTGTTATTCAAACTGAAACTCGGAGAGTTTATGTTTTTTTCATCAGCAGATCTGTTCTTCTTGAAGTTTCCAACCCCATTAATTACAGCCAGACATGTTTTTTGCATAGCACTTGATACAATGAGATATAATCCCCATCTGGGCACTTGCAAAGAGTAATTGTACCATTTGCAAGGTACTGCAAGATTTATGGTAGCATCTCCTAATATCTCGCAACACAAATAACTCTGTCTTACTGTGAGAGGTAAATTGGCACAATCACAAAATACAGCAAAGTTTTGCAAAATATCATGTGTTATCTCACACGAAAACTATGAAATTATTGCCTGTCACATTTGTATGTTTATTACTGATTACTCTGCAAGGCTGTATTTCAAATCTACTGCTTGTGAACACGAACAAATCCAGACTTAACAGAGTACACTCAGGAATGAAATATTGTGTTTGCTGAGATATCAGCATAGAGACCTCAGCAATTTTTTAAATGGGGAAATTGAATTATAGGTGCCAAGGGCTGAGAAGCCAGAAGTAAATGCAGTAATATAACCTACATCATAAGAGGAAAAATTGTCTCACTGAAGATAATGATGCCTCAGAATCTGAAAAATATTCCTCTTTCAGCAAATATGAGAGGAGTTTTCCTGCCCATTCTCATTTATGTCTTTGCCAGATGCTGAGGCTTCATGTAGCTTGCAGGAATCCAATATGTCCATAAATGTCTTTCAGTTGGTTACAGAAGGCTGCTACCCTCTGTGTCCAATGAGAGAACCATGTCCATTGACCCTTCAGCCCTAGGAGGTACCTGGTGAGCCCGGAAAACCAGTGGAAGAGTGTCTGGCTGCAACACCCACACCACTGGGGTCAGGCAGCAGCCCACAGCAAGGTTAAACCACGTTATACATGCACTGCTCTGGTTTACAGGGACAAGAGAATCTGCTTGGTTATCCTTAATACTCTACAGCCAGGAAACTCACATCTAGCCCATGCAGAAGAGGGCTATATTACTTTTTCTTCCATGAGCCTCGATGTCTGTTGTTTTTTACTCCATTCACATGTTCAGTGATTGGGCCCAGTCTCATATCTTAGTTTTAAGACTGCATTTGTCCTATTTTGTTCACACAGAACTTAGTGCAAGGAGGGAAGGTTGGTCTCATTGCACATCTCATCCCCTCCTGTGTGTGAGTCACAGCTCTTCCAGCACCTCTTGCCTCCTGGCTGGCTGTGTGCATCAAGGATGCAGCCTGCACACTATGGACGTGGCTTCAGGAGGATCTGCTGCCCTTTGCCCACCACTTTCCCCCCGCCCCCAGCAATGCCACTCTGCTTGAGAAGGATTTTGAACCCATCACAGCTTGCTTATTAGGGAAAAGAAGTCATCTGGCAGAATGAGGAAACTCATGTACTCAGTGATATGACTCTAAATAACCACACTTAAAATTAAATCAAAGACTGTATCTTGGGACAAGTATGCCAGCTTTCAGGAGAAGACGGAATTTTTTTCATGGCAGAGTTATCACTGGTTTCCTAAATGAACCAAGATAAACAGAACAAACCCTTTCATGTGGTTGCTGTAATTAAAACAAGGTCCTCAAGTTGGCAGCCTATCATGGGTGGGTTCAAAGTGGAAATGGGAGCTGGCTTTCTTCTTTCTTTCAGAGGATCCCGCTGCTGTTTGTACATAGTCCATCTTGGTGACTGGCACAGGCTGGAATACATGCCTCTGTGGGCTTGGAAATCTCATGGCAGTAATCAGGAGCGCTCTGGTCCTTATGGCAGGCATCAAATGGGCTACTGCCAGGTCTTTGAACTACAAAAATAAATAGAGAATAGAACGGCATTGTTTTGGCGAGGCCTGGTCGTCCGTCTTGGAGCATGCTCTGGTGAGAGTGTTTAACTTGGATTTTGTCCATCACATGTGGTAGCTGCAAGAGTGGAAGAATAGAACAATATTAGACGGTACATTTAATGGTGTGCTGGCTTAGAGGTCCTCAGGAAACTGTTACTCCCATTTTCTCTCCCAGGTCTCAGAGCTCTTCCCTCTCTGCTGAGCTTCTGTGTAAGTGGATGGGTAGTGAAGCAACATTGCAGCTTTCATGTAAGGCTATCTTATTTCTTCAGTAAAAGTTTGGATTTTTTTTCCTTTTTTTTTTTTTTTGTGGATTAGTTATTTGATATATAGACGTGAGAAGTGTATTTAAGAAAGGATGAATTCCCTGGTACAACCCATTCGTTTTCTGCCACTTTGGGAATGTAAAGCAGCCATGAACTCAGTTCCTGGCTACTCCAAGTTATCAGAATGGCACAAATCACTGGAAAGGCTGCCTTGCATTCTGAATCTTTGGAAGGTAATTCAAAGTAACTGTGTTCAAATCTGAGGTACATTTCCCACATTTTTTTAAACGATCAGGTCATGTTCCGCAATGGAAAAATTGGTGTGAAAATTGAGTTCTCAAGCAAACCCTTGACCATATTAAAACTATTTTATTTAGCTTTAAAGCAGTGAAATTTCATTTGTCATGAAAATTTCCTTTGTTGAGAACTCGCTGGCTCTGCTACTGCCCAGAAGCAGTGTAGGAAATGCACCGTGTAGGATGTGAATGTGAGAAAAAGCTCTTCTCTTTGCCCAGGCTGCAGAGGTGGCCAAGCCAGTGGCCAGCCATGGAAAAAAGGCTGAGCCACGGAATGAGGAAGTGCCTGCTGCTGCCAGGGTCTTCCCCAGCTTCCTCCCAAGTCAGGACACAGCAGCGTGCACATCCTTTCAGACTGTTAATTACAAAATAAAAAGGAGGATACTGTAGGCTTTGTTGAAACAAATTAGGGCATAGAGGGGTAGTTAATGATGTTGCTTTCTTGGCATAGTGTCTGACTCCTCTGAACAACAAGTGATCCATATTTTGGTTTAAAAACCCATTTAATTAACTTAGCAAAACGCAGATCAATGCCAGGGATTATGCCATTTTGTTATTTGTATCAGAGAGCTTTAAACAGAAGTTGTTACTCTGTCTTCACTCAGCTCCATGGCATTAGAAAGAGCTTCTGACATAGCTGATGCTATTTCCCATTTGCAATAACAGTTCACTGGGCTGGGTTTTTGCATTTAGCTTTTTTTAAAAAAGCATGTTGAACACATCTGATTAAAGTTACATTTACATAAATACTCACTGAAATGGAAGAAGTAACTCACCCTTGTTTATGGTCCAGATGTTTATTATACTGCTGTGCTCTTTCCTCTGCTATGGTTTACTCCTAAGGTAAAATGGCAAGAGAAATACATGGGAAAAAGCATTTAAAAAGCTATGTTTTTGTGATTTCTCTCCTAACTGAATCCAGGAAATGCTAAAAATATCACGTGTATGAGGTGGTGTTGGAAAGCCTGAATCCTAGAAGAAATCACTGCAGATGTATGTGGCTGTATAGAGCAACTTCTGGGATTTCATCTTCAATTACTCACCCTTTACACATAAATCAAAATTATAGTGAATCTCCATGGGCTGGGAGGCAGAGTGCTCATCCTCTGAACTTCTGTTGTTTTTTGGTTTTGTTGTTTTTTTTTTTTTTTTTTTTTTTTTTTTTTTTTTTTTTTTTTTTTTTTTTTTTTGTTTTTTTTTTTTTTTTTTTTCCTCGTTTTCTTTGTATGTAAAAAGCCATCTCCATTTTTGAGTACATGAGGTAAAGGAGCAGAATAGTTTACATGAGCCTTCAGGCTCATAAGCAGACCTTGAATGACAAAACTCTTTAAATCCTTCCTTAAGGAGGTAGATTTATGTGGCTGGTATGATGCATAACTCTGTTTCTGGCAGCTTTCTACGATATTTAAGTGATAAAAAGCAGTCTGTATCAGGCTAGGGCCTTGCTGATGAAATGCTCTGGCACACTTCCTTCTTTTTCTTCTCAAACTCCCTCAAATAAGTTGGTTTCTTCTAAAATCCAGAACATGATTTCTGAACTGAAATTTTTTTGCCTCCTTCCAGAGTTTATAGTGTGTAGATGCAATATCCATTTCCATTGTTGTGATTTGAACACTATCTTCTCTTAAAAACACTTTACCCTCAAAACCTGGTGCTTCTTGACAGCATTCATACCCAAAGAGTCTTTTTATGTGTCTGACTGTTTTGTTTTGGCTTGTTCAGTAAACAAGATATATTTTTACCACCTGTATATTCCTTTTTCTGGTGATTCCAGTCCAGAGATTTCCGCAGATCTTTGAGTTTCCAAGTAACCCCTTGGTTAATTAATATTACTCAGGTGCACAGAAATAGTAACTCTAGAGTAATCATTTTGCCTAGCTAGAGGAAAATTGTGTGGCACAAGATTTACCTTTGCCTGTGAGAGCACAACGTCACTGTGTAGCATTTTTGGCAAATACAAAAAAGCTGCATAAGTTTAAAAATCTTTATTCCATGTAAGAAAGGTTGAGGTGCCGTGATTTCATTTTAAACAGTAGGCTACTGTGTGTTATCATAAGATGATCTGAGTTGTTTGATATTTCATATATAATTCCCCTCAATGCAAAGGGTTGTAGTCAAGAAAGAGACTGGACTGGAACGATAGTATCCACCCTGTTCTTACTTCAGATAAGAAGCATCTTTAGAGTAAATTTGAAGAGAAAATGTAATTGAAATCACCAAGAACTTGCCTTTTTTTTTCCATAAAACATGGACATAAATGTTTACAACAAATCACAAATCCACCCCTCACAGACTCTGCCTATGTGTTCCTAGGAACCCCTGTACTACATTATTAAATAACCCAAAATATACTTCTTGGAACTCATAGGAGGCTTGTTAGTTCAAAGACCACTACAGAGCCAACGTGCACACTTTGCTGTTTCATGTTCTTCAATCTTAGGAAATGAAAATTAATAACTGAGAATAAATTAAGTTACTAATAAATCTTCAAAGCATCTCCACTCTTCTGATTTTAATTATGTAATTAATAATTGTGCAGCTCAAAGATTCCCCTGGTACTGATCTAGTTTCTACTAACTAATGCTAGGATGAGATATGCATTTGTGTATAGAAGAAGTAAAGATTTGTTTAAAAATGGATGCAAAAAAGATTTACATTACATTTTTAATCTATTTTTTAAATCATGTTATTGACAGTGGAGTGCAAATATTTGCAATTAAACATAATTTATTCTGCCAGCTACCTGCTGATGTTTTAGTTTTTGAAGAGAGTGATTTGTAATTTTTTAATACTCTGTAATTAGACAATTTTGGTGAGGAATTATATTCCATTATCTCAATTTGGGATTAAGAAATGTCCTTTATGTAATGTACATCTATGAAACTTTACCAGATCACTAGAACTCAGTGCTAACTGGAAAAAAGCAAGATATGTAGGTAGTGAGGCTGAAAGAATTGTTTGCTTGTGTTAGGAAGATCAAAGAAAAGAGGCATTTAGAAGTCCTGTTTGATTTCAGATTTGCAGAGGCAGAGGCTGAGAGGGTTGTGGCACACACAAACCCTTTTTACAGCACCACGTTGATGTTTGAACATTTAACTTAATGTGCTGTAAAAGAGAACACTTAGACATGCCAGATAAGTCCTGGTATCTTAGGTCTTGCTTCACTTGGTTTTCATTGTTGTTTGAAGAATTTAATGGTTCTAGATGGCCCTCTCGTCCAAATTATAGCACTTAGGCATTGAGATTGATAGCTCTCACTGGTTTTGGGGTGCTTTGAGACTGATGTGGGGGTCTGGGAGATCCCATTAAAAGGGTGCCCATCGTGGCATAATGCCTTGCAGGCAAAAACAAATCATTTGGGAACTGGGTGCAGAAATTATGTAACACTGAGCATATAAACCCCTGAAGATCGGCTTATTTAGGATTGTTAATGGTGTATCTAAAGGGAGGGGAAAGAAAATTTAAGAGATAGGAAGGAGAATGATGTGAATTTCTCGAGCACAAACCAGACTTGGAACATGAAAGAGTGCAACGCTGTGCCAAAGTAATTAGATGATATAAGCACAAGGCAGGAAAGTCAGCCAGCACTTATCTTCATTTATAAATAACGCTTCTGGACACTTCTTCCCATCCCTTTTGGAGATGAATATTCTGCTGTAAACCAGACCTGCTCTAAACATCAGAGTCTCACTTAGCCTGGATTAACCTGGTGGTTCTCAGCAGGATGTGGTGAGGTCAGAGCAGCAGAGTCTGTCTCTCTGTTTTGAATACATCAGGTGTCAGTACTCTGGGGTTACACTTTTTGATAAAGTTTGAACAGAGTACAATAGGAAGACAGGAATCCTGGTTAGCCCCCTCTCATGAAGGAAACTAATCCTGTTGAAGTGAACAGAAAATCTGTTTTTACTCAACTATAGCAGAAGAGACCCTCCAAAAATGAAACAGGAATTTGAACAAATACCCCTCATCAACCCTGAAATTTTCAAAGCTAACGTGGGGTCTGGATGCTTAAAGCCCATTAATGGGAAGGGGTTATCTGTGGTCCTTGTGAGGCTTTAGAAATGTCTCCTGCAGTGTTTAACTTGACAGAAATCACTTGTATTTGATGCAACATTTCAGCATGGCTCAATACTTCACTTTGCAGACAAAGTAACCTTTTTTTTTTCCCTAAAGAATTAATACCACAGACATGATTTGGTTCAGAGATTCCCACATTGTGTTGAGATGACTGCTGGCTGGGGACTTAGCCTGCTAACCTATGGATAAATTGTCTGGAGCAGCAGGATTTTCTAGGATTCCCTTTGGATTGCAATGACACAAGCTGCTGAAGTGACTCTACCTGCTCTTCATCAGCTACCCCAGCTGACATCCTCTCATTACATTTACCTTTGACTGGTATTTCCAGGGCAGACATAAGCAATCTTCTGTTTGAAGTGCTATTTAATGTTATATACCTTTCATTTACTTTAGTTCATTTAATATGCCTTTATATTACTTTAAAACTGGCAATAGGAAGGAATCTCATGATCTAGAAATTTTTTTTTTCTAATGGAATGTAGCTATGGAAGTGTGAGGGTTCCTCAGTTTTAGTTTAATAAAAAAGTTAATGGCTAAATCAGAAAAAATACAGTCTTTCAATTTGACACCCATTTTCTAGGCACAAAAGTGTGTGCATAATATTATTTTATTTGATCTGTAAAAATATGTCTAGCTTCCCTCAGAGCTATAAAGAGATATTCAAAAAGCAATGTTCTTAAAGTTTTCCACTGTCACCAAGTCATATATATATATATATATACTTAATGTTCCTTATTATGATAGGAAACATAGTTCTGTGTCTAGGCATTTTGATTTTTGGTTTATTTTTTATTTCAATCTAGGAAGATTTCTTTATTCAGAATGTACAAAAAATACCATGGCAAGGCATTTAATTTCTTATAATGAAATAAGAAATTCACAGAAATTCATTGCTACTTGTATCATGGTTTAGATCTTCAATTTCACTCCAAATCCTGCAAAGTGCTCAAAATTCAAACAAGGCATTTTCCCCAATGAACTGAATTTCACAGAAAATGAAGGCTGATTGGATGACTCATAATATATCCCTGCCTAAAATGCTTGTTTACTGAAAGACATAGTTTTAAACCACTAAAGAAATTATCCCATTAATTAATTCTGCCAGCTAGAGAAGAATTTTCTCATTTAAGAAGGGGAATGAGAAAGAGAAAGAATTGTAATATTAGGCTACTTTTCAAATAAATAGAAGACTTTTTTTGGTATCAGCCCTTTGGCCTGTTTAATTCCATCTGATTTTAGCCAGACCATTGACCTAGGATGTAACAGCTTGAAGCTCATGAATTGGAAAGATGCAGAAGTTTCTAAAAGGCCTTGAAATACAAGTTGTCACCATAAAAAGAGGCTTGGAGCGGCTTGTCTTCCAATGCAGGTGCCCAATCTGAGGTAGAAAGAAGGAGGGATGAAGTCTGGGCAAACCTTGCCTGATATTACACAGAAATGCTGCCATGAGTCCTCAAATAATTTATTGTCAGGGGATTACGAAAGTGTGTTATCCTGCAGATGCAAAAAAAAGAGTTGAAACAATCACTGAGCAGTATATGACAAAATATCAGCTCCTTGCAACAGTCCTGGTCAACCTTTAGTTCCTTCATTCAATTCAGTTCCTTCATTCAGTCATTAAGGACTATGCTGAGAATCTGACAGAATTTCAGTTTAAACTCGTACTGATCTTTAAACCATGATGAACTCTGCTCATAACCAAATAATCAAAAGATCAAGCTGAGAATCTCTGCAGCATTTCATTAAGAAAGGTCTAATGCAAAGAATTGGGTTTTTGGAATAGCTATGACAAGACTGTGTTATATGCTCAAATACTTGGCTTGATTTCAGGAGTGGAAAGAACCCAACAGTGTTTCAGGATAATAGCGTTTATTTAGAATGCGACTTTTTAGGCAGATTCTACTAAAAGTCTTAGTTGCAAATATTATCCTTTTTATTTTCTAGTGAAGACAACCTAGAAGTTGTTGCTGTTTTCATTTTGACCTGTAGATGTTACCTTAATTGCCATAAATTCATGTCTTATTTAAAAGGAAGAGTAATTTCTAATGGTAAAGAAGTTGGATTTATTCTGTATCTCTTTTTAAAGGAAACATACAACTTGTATTGTGTACCTCAGGCTTTTTTTCCTTACTTTTCTTCTCTACCAGTGTTCTTTTTGATTGCTTGGATGCCATATGGTATTATAGCCCTTTTATCTTTTGTATGACTATCACCTGCAGGCAGTTGCATCTGAGCTCCTGATCCCTGACCACAGCTTCTCCTAAACCTCTGTGAAGCATCAAAAAGATTTAACAAAAGGCCAGAGAAATGAGTGGGGTTTTTTGTTGTTGTTAAAGGATCTTAGTTGACTGTCCAGGTTATCACTGTGCTCATAAATGAAAAATGTACTTATTGACTTTTGTCTAGTCTCTTGGGCTTGTGCTCCTTATACAGTAATAAATGTCCTCTGGATCAGACCACCGTGGTAAGCTTTCAGTTGGATGTCATTGATTCCAGCAACTCTCTCAGGTTTCATAATCTCAGTTTAGCTGCAGTCATTTTCTTTATTTTGTTATATCCAGCAGCACCTACTGTACTGTGGTGCTTTGCAAGTTGACCTTGATGTGAACTCAGGGGTGATATCCTGCTTCTTCATGGTGGAATTCTATTTGAAATAGTGAAATTCTAGTAAATGTGAGTCATTAGCTATGTTGGGACTTACCAAACTAATTAATGTTTAGTAATTCTCCTCTGTTCTTCAGTCATTAATGAAAGAAGGTGCAAGGGCTACCAATGGAACAACTTCTTATGATTCTGTAACATTGACCATTTTTGGTTGGCCACCTGAGCAAGTTTGGATTGAAGTGGTCTCTTAACAATGCTTGTTTCACCAAAAATATCTACAAACAGTGTAACAACCACAGTGTTTAACTGTCTCATGCCAGCTGGATCCATTTCCACGCTCAGAACTCTTGCTCCCTAGCTGACCCTCAGGGACAGTTCAGCAATGGCTTGTTGTGATCAGAATTGTCTCTCACCTCCCTGGGGCACTTCCCTGGCATCCCTGCTCTGTTGGCTGAGTGGTCAGAGGACCAAAGCTCATGCAATTGCAATTTTTGTAAATCTGGGATATGGGCCAGGATGTATGGGCCCACCATTTTTTCCAGGAGAGAGGTTTTGAAGTGTAATGACTAACAAATATTGGCAGTTTGGGATGACTGATGAAAGTGTTAGATCTGCATATCCTGTTCATGAGTTAGACCTGTTTGAGCTGCCGTCTATTGCAGCCATAAGGTACAGTGTGTAACTTCATCAGTTTGTTTTGCCTCCAAATATTTGTCCTAAAACACACTATAGACTGCAATAATTTTGGGATCTGCATGACTGGCAGCCTAGACCAGTATGATGGGGACATGAAGGAATTCTTGTTAGTTGGGCCCCTACCTGAGTGCTGGTTTGCATCCTCACCACCTAAGGCTACTTTGAGAATTATCATTTTAAGTGATAAATTTAAGGGCAACTCCAGACATGGTTGTGCTGAAGGGAAAATTTTATGTTAATGAAAAATACTCTTCTAAAATAATTTCCCATTGTGTTTAATGTTGGAACGTTCAGCACTGAGGAGAAATGAAAATAGATGTATTATTCTTCCCCTAATCCTTCCACATATTACAAGGAATCTGTTGCTTTTTCCACTTGTTCTTGGACTATATTTATAAAACTATCATAGCAAGGTACCACAATAAAGCACTCTCCAACTGACAACAATATCATTCTCAGTATTATTGGAGATTTTCTCTGATATGTTGAACTTTGACAGGACCATAACTGAATAATACTGCTGATATTTCATTCTTCATCTACTAAAAGAAACAGCAGAGAAAGGGGGCCAAGTAATTATTTTATCTTGTGTTTTGAAACAATACATATTTTTATATGAGAGGCTCTCTCGTGTGACTTTCTGCTTCGTATTATCAGAAGCATTGAATCATTTCCCTGGCTTTTCCTCTGCAAAGCATTCTTGTTTTCTTGTTTAGACCATTCTCAGAACAGCCTCTCAGACTGGAAATTCATCTTGGCTGGTATTAGTCCAGTTTTAATGCTGTGTGTCAAGGCAAGTGTCCTGGCTTGTGTGATATAAACCCTTGAGCATGTCCTTGGCAAAGCAGGTACTTGCAAGAAACCAAAACCCTTTCACGTTGCAAAGTTCTGTTTAGTTAATGACAATCTCCTCTTTGCTTCCTCTTCTGAACCTTCACCAGACACCAAACATAAATAAAGCTCTTAACTGAAGTTTATAATGTGGTGGTGGCCAAAGATAAGAGAGGCAGCTTTGAGTCCATCCCGCGTGTGCCTGGTTATCTGAATCCAATGTGGAATGCGTGCTGAAATGGAAGAGACTTCACAAAACTTATGTTACTTGTCCCACAAAAGGGTGGGAAAAAAACCCCTGAGGTTTTTTCTTCGTCTGATTTAGTGGGATAGTATCATGAATATTTATTTGGCATTTCTAATACTGTACTTTTCCCTGAGAAATGCATGCCTAGACATTTCCACTGATCTTTTCTTTTTCAAATCAGCCCTACTCCAGTGGATAAAAACCTGCTGCCTATTGAAGTTACTACCATAACTTTAGGTATTAAATTTTGATTCCAAATATTATGGGGAAAAGCCTTTTTCCAACCTAAAATTTGATTTTGTTAAATGGCTCAAGTCTTCATTTTAATGTGCAGAATAAACAGTCTTCACATACTTCAGGCCACAGTAATTCTTCCAGAAAACAAAAGTAAATGCACAACAGGACACATTATACTGTAATTGTCTACAATCATTAAAGAAAATAACATTAAAATTGAACTGCACCTTTTGAAGGAGGCTCACTGAACTAAAGCTAATTCTGGAAAGTAATCACATAGACAGGACAGTGTTAATGTGTCTGTGTAGGCAATACTGTACATCTATCTGTCTGGATATGTGATCATGAGCTGGAGATTGTTTATTGTCAGAGGCTGAGTGGCTAATAAATGCTGGCAATGGCTTGGATTCACTGGAATGCTGCACAGCTGCAGCATTAGTCAGACTTTCCCTTTTCTGAATTCTGTAATCCCTTCAATATTGCATTAAATATGTTTTCAATATTTATCTGGATAAAAATGTGCTGAATATTGCAACTGTTTAATTCTGATGTTTGTCACGTAGAAAATCTATGTAAGGCAGAAGGTAACAATGTTTTTATTGCTAAAACCTAATGCAGCTGCTTCTTGTGTCATTTGCTCACACAGAGCCTTGTGCTTGGTGTATTTATGGTGCTTGGTAAACCTTTGCAATCCCTTGGAGGTGGAGGCATGTCAGAATTCCTGAAGCCAAATTCAGACCTTAGTGCTTGGCTGAACTCACTGAACTGACCCATTACCTACACAAGAACCAAGAGCTCCTATAGATTTCAGTGTCAGTAGAATTTAGCAGATGGATTTTGGATTTGTTGTAGTTTATGGGTGAAATACATGATGAGCCGGGAGTCTGAATGGTTTGTTAATATGTCTCTACTATTTGATTAGTTTTCCTAAATGATTAGCCAGCCTATTGTTAGCTGATCTATTGTCTCTCTTCCAACATTTTTTTTTTTTTAAAAAACGGTTTTTATCTGTGAACCAGATTATTTGGATAACAGTGATTGCAAATAATGATGTGGGAGCAGGGAAATATGCTCCCCTTATGTTGTGGGTTCAGAATGAAGAGAGGGAATCCAAACGCGTGCAGTTCGAGTTAACCACATGGCCTCATGCAGTCCTGGCGGTGCTGAAGCTCACTGTGTTCATGTCTTTCCACCAGCAATTACTTTCCCAGCTGCTGTTGGAAAAAAAAAAAGGGAAGCTCACCATGTGGAATGGTTTGTAGGTATTGAAGATAACCCGTTGCTGCTTGGGATGATTGCTTTAGACATTAGTCTGACCTGAAACCAAGTGGGCTGAAGGCATTAGGAATAGAAGGTCATTAAAAGATCATATTCATATTCAAATTATTTTTTGTACTTTTTTTTACCCAGCTGTGTTAGTAATAGCTTGGTCAGACTGAAGCAGAGAGCCTATTGGGTCCATCAGCTGTAGGTTACTGATTCAGGCAGATGAACAGCAGCAGAAAGGCGCACTAAATGCAGGGTGAATTCCTGATGTCTGTCTGTCTGTCTGGCCGCTCCTGGCCTTCACCTGGCACTTAAAGCCAACATCAGTCACTTCTTGGCAGTCACAGTGGCACCACTGACTGAGGGGGTGGCCATAGAGACTAAACCATCCTTTCATCTCAAAGTGCTCCCTTAAGGAAAAGGTGGGAGGATGTCAGAGGAACTTGAAAGAAAGTTGCTCCTGTTCCATGGCAATGTAGGAAGCTTCAGGAAAAAGAACTGTTAACACCATGTGGGACACAGATAAAGCCCATGTTTGACTGAATTATTGTAAGCAGACATTGAAAACGAGTCCTAGCATGTTGAAATTCCTACATATAATCTGCAACATTGCTTTGTTGCGTTAACTCTTGGTGATTAAGGTTTTTCATCTCGTCTCTTGACAGTGACTCACTGGCGGAACTTTTTATGTGATTCAAATAACCAGAAAAATTGAATAGTAGTTTCTTTGTGCAAGAAGAAACCCACAAAAAAGATAGAAAGGACATAAACCTTGTTATCTGTGACTGAATTTTGGCCTTCAGTATTTTCAACTATAAAAAGCAGTTTCTCATTGCATGCCACTTTACAAAATATTGATATACAGTGTATCTCACCCACCCAGTCTTTGATCAGTGTGTCAATATCTGGTCTTTTTAGACAAACCAGTGATTTTTTTCTTTTTAGTAACACCTCAAAAAGCAGTGAAGACCATGCCTTTGCATGGAATATGGAATATGGGCACTGCAAATTCCTGCAAAGCAGAAGAATGGTGGCTGTAGATCTGCCCTTGACAGTAAAAATGTAAAGATATTTTATTCTATTCTTGCACATTTGAAAATCACAGCACAGTCAGTGCAACACTTTTCTGCAGAATAAATTCCATATCAGTGTGGTTTTTATTTTAGTTATGTGGTTTGATTGTTTGTTTGGGTTTTTTTTTCAAGATTGGTGTAAAGAAGAACAAGAAGAAAACCAGAGAATGGAGATGGTTAGGTAAATGTCAGGCAATAGTGGCTGTATGCATTATTAACTTACCCTCACTACAGCATGAGACGTGTCTGATCAACTGGAAATCTGAGAGATTTAGTGAATAATTATACAAGGAAAATACATAGAATCTGAGCAATACACGTGTTTCTCTCCCCCCTTGGCAGGTCCCCTGTGCTGTCGTCACAGTTACAGCTTAGTGAGACAGTTCTACATCACTGTCCCCTCTAGTAACGTCACGGACCCAAATCCACACGGACCCTTCTGCTGCCATGTCACATTTGGTTAATTAGTTTTCGACTGTCGCACCACAGCTGCTTTTGATATTGCCCAACCAACTTTTTTCTCACTCAGCAAACATGTTTCGCATTATGTTTGCTCCAGATCAACAGACATTCATTTTTCTATCAGATGGAACTTTCAGCCCCTAGTCTCAAAGAGCTGTAGGCTCTTTTCTCTCAGCTATTGCTCTCTGGCTGCAGAATATTTTTCCAATCAAAATTTTGCTTCCAGCCTTTATTCAGAAGCTAAGCGCAAATCACTGTGAGATATGTGAAATGAAGTTTGGGTTATTACTGAGTATCGTGGCTTTCCTTAAGGCATCTCTCCCCTTCCCCATGCGAATTTACCATGTTAATATTAATCATTATCGTTTGTTTATGGTCAAGGAGACACTGACCTCCACTGGGATTTACAATCCTTGTCTCCAACAGCATGTTTTGTTTGGCAGGACTTGCTGTTTTTCTATCTGTGGTGCTATTGTATGGCTCTGTCAGCATGTAGCAGGGGCTGGGAGGGGGCTCCTTCTATCCCAGGATGGTCCATGGACCTGGGAAGGAGCAGCCTGCACTCTCTGCCTTCCCAGCCTGGCCATGAGGTGCTGAGGCAGATATGCATGGTTTGACTTCAGCTGAGGAGTCCACCAACTATTTAGTTATGGAAAAAATGTTGTGCAAGGATAGCATGGAGGAATTGTGTGTCACAGAAACGCTGTTATTCAAAGATAGGTATCTGCAATGTTTTTGTTCAGTTTGGGGCCACTTTCACAGACACACAAAGCAGCTGGTCTGCACCTGGTTTGCATCTAAAAAACCCTTTGCTCATGAATAACTACACGGCTAAAAATAACATTGCAGGTCTAATCTACTTACACTCATAAAACCTCAGCTTTGCCATAGGTGCCCTGGAATAAGTGATGAAGCAATTTTGTCAGGTTTTAATGCAGAAAAAATTTATATTTATGGTATTAAAAGCAGAGTGTAAGGCCAAGAGTGTGTATAGCCAAACATTGTTTGAGGGGTTTGAAAACAGAATTTCATGTTTATTTTTCTGTCTGGAAGGTGGTTGATAATCCTGACAATCACCACACAGTCTGGCTGTAGGGTTTGCAGTGGTAGCTGCTCTTTTTGCCAATCTGGATCTTCATTAGCCAGATTCAAGTTACAATCAAGAAAAATCAGGAGACGTCTAATAGCAGAAAGGAGGTTCCAGAAAAATAAAACCATTAAGGTCAGATACCTCCACACAGAGCTGTTTTTGTAGTGTCTTATTTTTAGGTTTGGGTGTCTTCCACTTTTCCTGAAAGACAGAAACAACAAGTTTACAGTCACTACTCAATAATGTAGTCCTTCAACAATTCTATTTGCTGTGACAGCAGTCAGAATTTAAATACCTTTTTATTGGAGTCCACCTGCTTTGTTTAAAATAATGATAGCAAATTTTGTTCTTTTTTTGGTTTTTTGAACAATCCTCAAAAACATCTCTTCCATCCTGGGTATGAGAAGGAAATCATGGACTTAAGCAGAGGTCTTTAATAGGAAAACTATATTCTACTTGGGAGAATAATATCATGTGGCAGGGCTATGGCAACAATAACACCTCTACTGCCAGCAAACACTTAACCTGGGTGGCTCAGATGGCCCCAAATATTTAAGAGCATTTTTCTTATACTGTAAATTCCCCATGGTACATTATTTTCTACTGAGAGCTAGTAACTATCCTGTCTGTAAAGCAACTGGTCTTAAGTTTATTAGCTTGCAAGACACAAAAATAACAGACACATATCACTGACATTTAACAAAGATATCTTTCATGGGTTTCTGTATTTTTTCATATGTTCCACACATTTCTCTTTAGTTAGAAAAACACATTTTGAACCACATTCTGAGTAACTTCTTACGAAGCAAAGCACGCTTTCCAAGGAATCCTTAATGCTTCACCAAATACTGGGTCCCTTTTCAGAAAGTACTGAGGGTTTTTGCAAAAGAAATAATATGTCAGCTTCCCCTGGGAAAACTGTTTCACCCTTGCCATAGCAGCCATACTCCTTCTTGGCATCACGGGAGGACATCACCCTGTCCCTGCACTTCAGTGGAAATGGTTGAACAAACCACTTTTGTCTGAAAGTGACTTCTCCAGGCATCATAAATCCCCATCCACACTTCTTCAAATGTATCCTCTTGTGATGACAGCAAGTTACACCTGAACTTGCCAAGGCTACAGTAAAGGGCAGGTACTGTGGAAAAAATGGAGGGAAAAAGCATGGCACGTTAGGCAAAATTATTTCTATTTTAATCTGGCCTCTACCATTTTTGGAATGTGTATTTCAGCGTGCAAGCAATTCAGGAAATTGCTCCTCCCCAGTGACTCAGCTTTTGGGTTTAGCCATGTGGAACTTCAAAAGCTGAAGCTGAATGTTGAGAAAGTCCTCCTTGAGGGCCTGGCACTCTACTGAAGTCATGGCAAATGTTTTGTTAGCTGAATGACAGTGGGAACAAGCCTGGGATTATTGTTTTTTTGAAGTCCATGCAGAAGTCCATATACCAGTTGCCCTGGCAGTAATAAGAAAAATTCAAAGGAGAATATGCTGTACAATGTCAAGATGAACAGCATGGACTGCACTCCCAAGCTCTCAATAAAATGAAAAGCAGAGGGTCCAATTTTCTTTTTATGTGACCCAAACACCCACAAGGTTTCCCAAAAGCCTGACTGGGTCATACTTTAGAGGACAAGGAACTGAGATAAAAAATCCAGAAATTATCCTAGCTTCACACTAAAGGGAACCTTAGACATGTCAAAAGGTTGACTGTATTTTTCTGGATGAGTGGCTGTTGCTAATTTGTAGAGGAATTATTTGGTTGCCATACTTGTGGAAAAAAGCATAGAACATTGAGAAATGTTTGCAAAATGTGGATGGTACAACCTTGGGTTTTATTTGGAAACTTTCCCAGGCATTGCAGAAATGAAAGCTTTTATATCTTGAATTTGAAATAAGATGGCATTTAATGAGCTATTTCAAAGTGCCACATCTAGAATTTAGCATTCATGGTGCTTAGAAAAATTTGCTTGTCCCTTACAATCTGTCACTAGACCGAAGTTTCCAAACAGCAAAGAAAGATTTCCAAAGATGTGAATATTCGTGTGAGAAATGCAAAGTAGGATTCCACAAAGAATTAACCCACTGAAGGTGTTCCAGGCAGCCTTATAGGATATATCTGCAACTCCACGTTCTTTAATTGCTGCCAGATAACATAGTAGATCCAGTATTTCCCTCGTTTTGGGTTATTTTATGACTACACCAATTTCAGTGTGTCTTGCATCACTTTAGAGTGTCTTGCATTGTAGATTCTGTTTTATCTTAAAACTATAAAGGACTGTGGTGATGCAGACTGTTGTAATGAATAAACACTGTTGCTATTTACACTATTTTATCTCTCAACATGACCCTAAATTAAGAATTACTGTTTGAGTGAACCCAAGGACAAACATATAAATATTTATAAATTTCATATAAAGGCATGTTGGACACTGAAAGACTTTCCATTGTTTCTCCACGGAAAAAAAATAACAGCAACAAAAGGGTGATGCTTGCAAAACAGGGTGGAGATGTGTTCCCAGGTTCATGGCTGCCTTGTCCCCATCCACTTTGTAGCAGTTACTTCAACCAGTGGAGGGTTTCTTTCTCTCATTTCCACCCAGCTCCTGACTCTGTGGCAGACAGTGACAGGAGGAGAAAAAAGAATATTTGAGTGTATAATGTAAAAAGCTTCTGCCCGCCATTTTTTTTACAGTTTCTGAAGAATTTATCTCTTTTTTTGTGGTTTTTCATGGCCTTTCAACAGTAATTTGGAAGGTCTATTGATTTAAAATTAAATCTAACTGGCACTTTTTCCAGAGTGCTTTGAGATTACGGTGTCAAGTTTCCTCTGCTTTATGCAGTCACTAAGTGAACACAGAAAATTTTGCCTCCTTTGGCCCACTCAGGCAGCAGCAAGATCAACACAGCTGGGGAAGGAGAAGGTGTCAAAAACAGCTTGAAAGTCTGAGGAGCTGGTTCTTCAGCATTGAGAGTCGATCTGCCCTTCCATCTCTTAGAGGAAGTATTTGTGTGGCTGGCTGGAGAAAATTTACAGATGGTGGAGGTAAATTTGGGGCTTCCAGTCAGCCCCGAGTCTGTCTGCACGTCCTGCTCGCACGTGATTAATGCGTGCTCCACTAATTGTGGGTAAACAGCCCTGTACGTGTGGTTCACCAAATAGCTCTGCTCCAACCAGTACACATCCTAGGCCAATAAAAAATTAACTTAATGCTGCCACCAAGCTCAGTGGTTTCCTGTAAAAGCTAGAGAATGCAGTTTGTAATTTGAAGCTGTTGTGCGAATGCAGGCATGTGTTTGTTGGAGGGTTTTCCCATACCGTCTGAAGGGGAAGAAAAATGCATATTTTTGGATGTTTCCCTGTTTGTTTTTAAAAATCATGTCATTGTCTTACAGTTAAAACTCTGAACTTTAAAAAAAATACAACTCAGAGTTCATACACGTATTTCTCCTTTCATTTTTTTATTTCCTTCATTTAACCCTTTTCAAATGTAAATTGATCTTTGATAAAATGCCACTTATGCTACATTTAGTGTATAAACATAAGGAATATGGGCTTGAGTTCCAAAATTCTGAAATTTTAAATATTTATTCAGATGATTTTCTTTAGCAGAACATATTTTTAATTAACTTTTTGAAATGCTAACATATGGCAAAATCTACCTGTTGAAGTTCAGCAATCTACTTCTAGTCCTTTTTCACTCTCTGAGAAAATGAAAAGACATTTAAAAGACATTTAAACTGTTATTTAGATATATTTGTGCCATCCCTGGCCTCTGAGACGGGCCAAAATTCATGCAGTGCTGAGTGAGTAATCTATATGGAAAAAGCCATAGAAAAAGTCTTTACATTTGAGAAAGGCAGAAAAAAACACCCCTAAAAATTTTAGCATTTCTGTCTTTTCGTATCATTGAGAAGTAAGAATTTGCACATAAAACCTTCCTGTGAGGAATTTATTTTCAGCTTTTAGCAGGACAAGAAAAAATAGTGTGGGCTACAGTAAAATAGCCCAAAGTCTGTATTTGATGGCATTTAAAACATATTCTGCTTGTTCTAAAGAAGCAGTCTGGGTTCCCTCAGTTTTTATCATTAGAGGAAAAGAATCATTTCCTAAAATTGGAAAAGCTTCAATATCCAAAGACTCCTGTCTTGACTCTACTTGCAGTAAAAAGATTTATAAAAATATGTCACTACAATTTTCTTTTCCCACACAATTGTCCCACAAATGACATTATCACTATACTTGGAACTGCAAATTGCACATTATATCAGCCTAAAACCATTTGAGACATTAATTTTCCCTCACTATTATAGTCTGTAAATGAGGTAACATCATGAATGGGAGAGTCTATAAATGACTACTAATTATGTGACCAGACTGAGTCGAAAGGGATGAGTTCTCATTTTACTTTAATTGATAACTTTACTATTTAGCCAACAGGACCAAATAATTCATGATGACAGCAAAAATACACATTTTAAATGATACTTCCAGGGTTTATACATGTGATACAAATTTACAGTGTGATGAATTCTTTCTAGGGGAAATGATTTCTCTAAGTTTTTGTTCTATTTTTATTTCACAGATTTAAGGAACAGCAAAAATAAGTGCATTACAGGACAAATATTGCTGACAATGGGATAAATAGCTTATGAATAAACTCTTTAGTCTCTTGTTAAAGTAGACTGGTTTGTGTTTAATGATACTTGTAATGGACTATTAATATATATTTAAACTAAAATTGCAATAAACATCTCATAACCTGTACTTAGGCTGAAAAGTAATCTATAAATTTTGCTCAATACAGTTCAGTTTGTCACTGATGTAAAAGTCAAGTTGTTAATTTGAAAATAAGAAAAAAAATTGCACACTTTTGGGTTGAATGTGGTTTCAGAAACTGCAGGCTTTTTTATTATTTGTTTTGTCTGATAAAAAAACTAAAAGTATGAAATAGGATGTAACTTTTCCATATAAAACACTCCATTTAGAGGTTTTGTGCAGACTGTACCAAGATGAACATACAACTGAGCTTTTTCTGATGATCAGGAAGATGCAATATTTGAAAGGTTTAACACGAAAACAGAAGAGGAGCAGAACAAACCTAACAGACCCCTCAACTTCTAAGTTCCTTGTCTCCTGCTTCACCAGATCTCTCTGTTCTCATTTAGGTGGGCTTCATCCCTGGGAAAAAAAATCTGTCTCACCAGGGATTTTAAGACTAAGATGCTCATGAGTGCTATCATATATAAATAAAAATATATATATATCTCATATAGATGTACATGCAGGCAAAACAACCAAGAAAAGAGCAATAACTTTCAAAAACTGATAGTAGTTTTTTCCTCCAGTAATAAAGTCATTTATTTTTAGGAACCATTTAATACAGATATTTACAGTATAAAGATATTATAAATTGCAATGAATCACTGGTATAAGCTGTTTATATGCTTTCTCAAGGAAAGGGTTCTCAAAGTAAATAGATATAAATATGTGTATGCAAAGACATTTCAGAGGAATCGTAAACTGGATAAAGTCTGTACCAGAGAAATTATACTCTTCTTCCTGTCTAGGAATAATAGAGCAAATCCCTTAAGGCTTTGTTTGAACAAATTCATCTCGTGTAATGACTCTGAAAGTGAAATCTCATGAAGTATAGGAAAAACACCATAGACACCACTGAGATCTTTAGTCCCTTCACTGTTAGTCCTTTCCTGATTTACTGCTGGACTAAACTCATTAACTACTGGCTCTGCAATAGTCCCCTGACCAAATTTTACAACTTCCACCTCAACTTCCGTTCCTCAGCTCAATGTTTGACCCACTGTCCTCGTTAAACCCTTTCAGGAGTACTGGCTTAATTTCAGGGGGAATACTGGGGCTTTTGATCTGGGTGAGATGGGGGTAAGTTTTGCATTGTTTTATGAGCCTTACATCATCCACGAGTATTTAAGCAAAATCTCAGAAACAACAGATTCCTGGGAAAACAAGAGCAATACTCTTCTGTCAAAAATCTAAGCCATACCCAGCATTTAAATAGCCCAGTTTCTGAAATTAGGCTCCTTTTATTAAAATGCTGTAGCACCAGATTCCTTGGCAATCAGTCCTTCTTCCACAAACCAGTTTCTTTCACGCTTGCCTCCACCTACACTGCCACACCAGCACAAATTATCATGATGGTATTCTGTAAATTACATCTCAGAAAGTCATTTGTACCTTAGGAAATGGAAAGCTAATGGGAAAGTGTTTATGGCATATTTATATGAAAATGGTCTGCAAAAAAACTATAAGCAAAATCTTTGAATGTGGGTGACAGACTTATTTACATTCAGTTTAATTTTGTTGTTGTTGTTGTTGTTGTTTTTAATGGATACATTGCTATTTCCAGCTAACTGAAAATATGTTACTTTGAAAGTTATGTGAAAGTTAGGAGCAGGTTTGTCTGGCAAATCTACCTTTAGCACTAAAATGTAAAAGTGCTTTGCTATCTGTAGTTAAATTTCATTGTTAGTGTTGAATAACAGGACTTTGATAATGGATTTGGCTTGTAGACAATGATTGTAACTTTTGCTACAGAAACCGTGAAACAAGATTACTTTGACCTGAATTGTTGTTCAAGGCCCCATCCCTACCTATGGTTAGGAAAAAAAAGACATGGTGTTTTATATCACTAAGTTGGCTACCTAATAGAACTCCAAGGTGAAAATTTATATCTTAAAAATATCTTCACAGATTGTGACCAGAAGGGTTTTTTTTAACTGGTGGAAGCGCTGTACAGAAAGGATGAATGTAAGGGGTGAGTAAAGCACTGTTTTGTCAGTATTAGCTGCTCATAGGTAGATCTCAGGAATACAGTAGAAAAATTGCCAGAAAGAGAGAGTAAAAAGCAAAAGCTATATTTGTAGCCTGTGTGACTATCTGCATAAAGATAATTATTAACATTAAACAACATTAAACCCCCTATTTCCTTGCAGGAAAAATGCAGGCTGACACCCAGCCCCCTGCACGTTACAGGGATGCTTTGTATTTGTAGAAAAGCCCTTCCTCCCCTTGGGAATAGTCAGAGACTAGTCACAGTTTCATTACAGGATTGCAGGGTTTATGTCCTTTCAGTCCTAATCCTAAGCACTTGGTGCAGCTGGTACCAAGAGAACTATTTGACTAGGAACGGTTACTGCTTTATGAATTTTTTCCCCTCCCACAAATGGATAAAAGTGATTCCACATAATTTTTTAAATATTAAAGAAGTAGCAAATAAGCTGGTAATTTGCAGTGATATTTATACAATACTTAACAATACCTAAATCTCTTCTATCTGAGGTATTATAATTACTAACAAAAAAATGAGAACACAAATAAAAACATTTTTACCAACCCCACCTTGACTATCAGAAAGAACTTTGAAGCACGGTTCAGTTTATCAAGTTAAACATTTTGTGGACTTTTGTCACAGGTTGGTCCTAATAATCCTCAGCAATATATTTCTTTGCTTGTCAACAATAGCAAGGCCTCTGGGGATCTGTTACAGAAGTGGGGGTATTGTATTGCATTCCACTGCATCTCTGTACCTGTTTGTGTCATTAGTCTTGTTGTACCTTGATTGGTTTGTGACTAAAAACATTTAAACTTCTGAGAGCTCGAATTAGGGTTTTCTCTGTAAAAAGTTCTCACCAAAACACACCACTTGGCTGATTTAAACCCTTGTTTGCTTTGGTAGGGATATGAGTACAAGAAGAAAAGATCACCAGAAGAAATGCACCAGCTGAAAAATAGCCACCAGTTCTCTCAAAGTTCTTTCTTTTGAGAAGAAGGAAAAAGCTCTGAAAGTGGAAGATCAAATTGTGTTTTTAGGTCTGTCTGCTCACTGGCAGTAGCTTGAGCAACACAGAGTAATACTTTCCAAACATCACTTTGTATGTCATCCACCCCACTTTTTCTCAAATAGTTGGTGGGGAAGTGGGTTATACAGTCAATTTGTATGATGATCATTAAGAAACACATCTGTTAAGTTATCATATTTTCAAGGAACCAAAGAATGTCTGTCCAAAAACATATGCAGACTATTTCATACAAAGCCTGACCAAGAAAATATTATTCCTAAGTTATGAATTGTAAAATGGAACAATGAACATTGTGTGTGAAAGCAGATCTTGTCCAAGGTAGAAAATTTTGTGGAGCTGGATATAGATATAATTTTTTACTGCAGTTCTATACTGTCTCTATACCTACCACGTCTCTCCTACCCATCTTTTAGTGGAATTCATTTATTTTATATTGTAGACTTGGGTGGTTGTTTAAAACCACCCCCATGATTCCTCAAGAAATTTACACTCCAAATGAAGCCACCATAGGACACGAAAATAACAAACAAATGGGAGGGTAGGAAATTAAGTGCAGGAGGTAAAGTAAATAAAAATACAGAGCCAGAACTCCAGCTGCTGGAAATTAGCGTAGTCCTATTGAAGCCTATGCAATTACACTAACTGGGCAATTGCTACATTATTTTTTACTTATTTTACCCTTTGTTCCCTCCCTTCATTTGAGCTTTGAGTCAACTGAGCTGAATTAGCATCAGCTGAAGAGCAGCCCTGATGTGCATCCTGTTATGGGTCTGTGGGGAGAGGGAAGGGGCAGGGAGGGCAGCTTCTGAAGAAGCCTTTCAGAGAGAAGAGGCAGTGTATACCAAGACCATAGCTGTAAATACACTCATGTTTGGCTTTTGTTTGTCTCCTTTTCACCTTTTTCCCCCCTGCACAAGTTCCCTGAGAGGGAAGACTTATTGTTGGTGTGGGTAAGGGGATGCACAAGAGCACCGCACCTTCAGGGAAGGCAAGTAAGCCTTCCAATATAGTATTAGCAGAGATGGTGGGGTCATAGCCTGTGGGAGTCCAGGGCATTCCTCTGGTTGCCCTGGATGGTCACAGACCTTGGTGGAGGTGTCTGGAACCCGAGAAAGAGGGTTTGAATTCTGTCCAGGGGGGTCTGTGCAGGGGNAAAGAAAACCCTAAAACCCCGAGAATAGCCACGCTCCCTAAAAACACAAAAATCAAGTGGTTTTCCCTTCCCTGGGGGTTTCTCAACCCTGCCTGCAGTGAGCCTCAGAGCAGGACTCGAATGTGCATCACTGTGCAAGGTGGGTAGCAGTGGACCAGGTCTGAACTGTGCCATCAGGACATCACCAAGAGGAAAAGGGAGATGAACCCAGGGGGAATGCATAGTGTGGGGTGGCAGCTGTGTAAATTATTACAATAGTGGGGAAATAACAACGACTGCAAAGTTAGTTTGTAATAAATGAAGTTTTTGACTGAGTTGGTTAAAATGGGTTTCAGGTTTTATTTTATAATGACTTTTCTAATTTTAACTTGGAAAGCAAAATTTATCCTTTTCATTAGAGCTTCATGAATAAATTGATGACTGTTTTGAAATTAATTTCCAGTACAAATGACATTTCTTATCCAGATTTTATTTCCTGCAGTTTTTCCACAGTAAATCTCTCCTGAGTCAGACTTGATCCATTGCTCATTCAATACTTAAATATATATAGGTTTGTGCATCATTGCTCATAAATACATTAAAAGGACATTAATCTGTGAAGTTCTATGAAGCAAAGAGTGTTAACACTAAGTGGGTTTGCAGTTCTAATTCATCTTCCTTTAGCATTAAGGTGCAGTCTTTAATTCCATGTTCACACGTACTCCAGACAGTTTCCTACTTTTGCCTTTCTTTTCATTATTCACTGCACAGAATTTTCTGTCTTTAAGGCTGGAATTAAATGTGGAATTGTACATTTACTTTTAGCCTCATTTAGGACATCCATCAATGAGCCAGCAAAGCACCTGGAGAATATTAAGGCATTTATCTCCTCTTGACATACAGAGCTGCTATTTCCATCTTACAAGAGGGAGAACATTAAGAGAGGAAGAGAGGTGTTTAATGATATCTAGTTGAATTTAAGCTGACTAAAAAAACAAACAAACAAAAAAAAATGGGGAGAGGGAGAGAAGAAGCTTAGAGGGCAGAATATTTTAAATTCAGGAATGATCTTCATTTCCTGGGATGAAGCAGCATCTATTTAGAGGTGTGTGTTTTTGAGTAGAAAAAAAGCAACATGCCATCATCGCAAACATAACAATCTCACTGTACCACACTGTGAGGGATTTGGCTGTGAAGAATTTTTACATAGATGTTAACCAACTGGTCTGTAAAGCTGCCCTTTCTAAAGCTCAGTCTCCAGGGAAGTGGCTGCTGCTGAGGCTGGCTGTGAGAGAATGAGGAGCTCATTGCCCTCCTGCCGATGCACACAAGAAATTGTGGACTTCCTGACTGAGGTCACAGCCGCATGAACTCAGGGAATTTTTTCAGACCCAAATGAAATTTCACAGTAGAGGGGAAAGACACTTCTGTGACCTGTTGCCTCTCTCCATGCCAAAAAATTGAAAGGATTACTGCAAACAATGAAGGTGTTGAACTTGAAATAATTTTGTATGACGTAAATTATAGGACAACCCAGATATTAAGGTGTATTTTAACTACTAAAACATTTTTTCCCAAGCATCTTTTCAGCTATGTGTAGTCTAATAGCCTTTACTTGATATTAGATGCCTAATTCAAAATGTATTTTGTTATCAAGACAAAACCAGCAAAAAAAAGTACAATAAAGAATTCTAGGAAGTAAAGCAAGATAATATTCATCACTAGTTTTTTATATGACCTAATGGTCTTTTTTGAATCTTCAGATATTTGATTAGGTAGGTAATAGGCAGGTATTTATTTTAAAATTGAAGGGAAATTTGAAGGAAAAACCTGGATATGCTGTTACAGTAAAAGGTGCTACTTGGTGAAGTTTCTATTCACGTTGAAATATCAATTGTAAACATCTTTTTATAAATATATTGTCTCAAAATTTTCTATTCCTAAGCATCTTCTTGTGCTACTCAACCCACCATGTTTCTGTAAAGAGTTTGGTATTGAAAATCCTGTCACTGGTAGAAGGTTCCGATTTTTCATTATTCATTCTCAGTTTGTTACAATTACAGGTGGAATTATAGTCAGATACTTTTATTTCCTCCATGAAAGTGGAGAGATTTTTAATAAATATTCTTTTCCTGTGATGTATATCTCTTGCAGACAAAACCACCAACTTGATTGCATGTGTGATAATTTAATAGTAAGAACAACAAATAGCACCTATCATATGTGATGGTTATCAACACAATCTGCCAGCAGCTGAGGAAAGAAAAGAGTGCCTTAATTCATGAAACACATACACAAAACATTGAGCTTTATTTTACATATGGATCCCATTCACATTATTTTCCCATTCTGTTGAAAACCATGATTATATCTGATGTGTACTAATGAGAAAGAAATGCCTAATCTAACTGTAAAGCAGGTGGAGACATGAGTTTTTCACATGTGTGGCACAAAGTAGAGAGGAAAGCAGTGCAGTGGTAAAAATCATAGAATCACAAAACTGTGAAGGTTGGAAAAGACCTCTAAGATCATCGGGTCCAACCATAAGTCTGAGGCTCTGGTGAGGAATGGAGTGAGAGAAAGAGAAAAAAGCTGAGGGAAAGGGCCCAGGAGGGAACTCAGGAAGGGAAAGTGAAAGATGTTATCAGGTTGTTATTGGTATACATGTCCCTGCACTTCAAAGCCCTTTTTGAAGCCGGCAGTGATTTTTTCACGGATCATTGACTGCGATCAGCGGCAGCCTCGCGCTTCTGCAGAGGATTTCCTTTCGTGTGGCAAAACACCCATTGGGAAAATGGTTCTGGAGAGCCAGCTGCCAGCTACAACAGCACTCTGTTTTCATCCCACGTGGAGACCTGCAGCTCTCACCCCTCTCAGGCAGCCCGTGGGCTGCCCTAATTGCTAACACGCTCCGGTAGCTGTGCGCGGCGTGCCAGGAGCGAAACCCTACCTGGGGTCTCGGACAGATAAAGTGCAAGGGAGCAGATGCATGAGGTAAAGCTTCAGGAATTCCAGTAAAATCAGGTGAAAACTAAGAGAGGATGAAACAAGGACTAAAGTGAAGTTGTGCCTAAACCTGAAACGTTGAGGCACGTGAAAATGTATTTCTCTCTCAAAAGGAGAAGTGTGTGGAGGAATAGTCTGTGTCCCCTCCCTCTTATTAGCTCTGTTATTTTCCCATCAGAATTACAAGTAAGTGGTAGTCTTCCTGATTCAGCCTGGGAATTGGGAGAGTTGAACTTTGGTTTAAAATCCCTCGAGGAGTATGCAGCAAATCTGACCAGCAGAATTGATGGAGCAGCTGCAGAAAAGCACACTGCAGTCTTGCTGGGCCTGGTGTCCCCAGCACATGTAAAATGCAGACTTCATTTTGCACTTGGATCAGTGGTGTGGATACCTGGTGCATCAGTCTGGCCAGGATCAAACCCTGCCCATTGACTTCCATCAGCTGGAAAAGAAATACTGTGTAAAAGTCAATATTAGTTCTCATGTGAAACTAAGAGTTCCTTAATTCCCTGATGTGGTGCAGGTTGGATCATGTTCTGAGACTTACGGTTTCTTTTATAGCCCTAGCCAAATTTGTTTTTTGTCATTCATTATGAAGGTGACTCTTGGTATCTTTTCACTCTCCAGTCTTTTCTGGAATGCTCTTAAATTCTTAGTTTTGATGCTATCTGGCTGCAAATAAAGACTGGTTGTGCACTGCTTTAAGAAGTGTTTACTTTTGTCTGTAAAGCTACATCATATGGGCAGTCTAATAAAGTTCTGTCTCCAAAACAGTTTGATTTGAAAAAAAACCTCCTAGTTATTGGGTTTTTGGTTTACTTTGCTCTTTTACGATCTGTAGGAAAATAGCTAAGAAAAAAGTTATGGGAGCACATAGGGGACTTGCTTAGGAAATTCTATACTATGGACTGTGTTTTTAATATATCAACCTCAAAACACAGAAAAAATCCCAGATTTATTGGTAGGTGTTGATATTTGCATCTCTAATTCCAGTTTGTTTCTTTGCTTGTCTCCTCCTGGGGCTCATGGTGGCCCAGAACACCATTTGTGGGCCTTGTAGCTTCTCTGAGAAGGAATTAGAAGACCTGAAATTTGATTACCTCACTCCAGCTTGTTGGGGAAAATTTAGTTAAAATTTTTGTATTTCATCTCAGAGCAGTATGGAAAGAAAATCAGCTTTCCTTGGCCCCTCTTTACCTTTACAGTCAGCATAGTGAAACATTGCAGTTACATACGGTTAACGTAGTAGTTGTGTAGGAAAGGGACATAAAATAAAGTTCAAATTATTGAAATTGTGTTTCTTCTTGCAAAAAAGAAGTGAATGTATGGTTGGATAGCTCTCATGTATTTTAAAGAATTAAACATCTCATAATTGTCCTCAAGAACATTGAGCTGCAGCATTATTTTTATAATTAAGTGGCAAAACTCACTTTTAATATAATTTTTATTAACTTTTTATAACCTAAATTTTTGATAGTCCCAAGGGTACTTGCCTAGATCACCTAATTAGGTTAATGCAAATGATAAATGCACATTACTTTTAAAGCATAAAATTAAAATTATTTTTCATTTACTTATGAAGAGGAATTGTATGGCTTTTTCCAACTGATACACCTGGAGAGAGAAATTATTGAGAAGAGAAGAAAAGAAGGAAAAGCACACTTTCTGACATCTTACCTGTATTGTGTTCTACATTCCCTTAAATTCTCAGTTGCCAGAGATAACTTTGTAACTCAGGCAGCTCTCATATTCACTAATATGATTATAATCATCATCACTTTAATGAGATAGCTGCAGAATGAGCTGAGTCCTGAGAGAAACTGTCTGTGTGACAGATATCATTGTTGTTTCCATGGTGCAGAGGTAGTCGTGTATTAAAATACAGCATGGCTCTTGAGAAGGGGTTCTGCTAGTGTAGCTGGTGGCATGAAACAAAAAGTTTGGGCAATTTCAGAGCTGTATTTTCTGTATTAATGACACTTGAAAACAGCACATGCTCCAGAAAATTTTATATAAGGTAAAGTTTGGCTGGTGAGTTTCTGCCTTTCTGTCTGATGTAAGCATATTTATTCCACGGATTAATTATTTATGGTCTGGCCTTTCCATAAAACTACTGTTGTATTTCTATTTACTGGTTTTAAAACACTGTCTATGTGGGTGGGCAAAGTGATACTGCAGTGCTTACCTCCCGTGCCAGCTGGCCACCTAAATGTCTGCCTGTGTGTGTTCAGCCCTGCTCAGTTGTCACATGACATGAAGCAGGGCTGTGACCCCGCTGATACTCCTGCTTGTAAATGTAAGCCCAGCCATAAAAAACTGCTGTGAGTCCGTCAACAGTAGGTCCCTCTCTGATGTTTTCTGAGCTCCCCTGTTTGCTGAGACTAGTGGAAATAAAGTTTTGTGCATCTAGAAAAGTAAAATGGGTTTGGAACGGGACCAAAAATTGCCACGGTTAGACCTGAATGGGAGAATTTTTTATGTCTTGCTTATAGTCTACCTAAAGGGATAACAGCTATTGTAAAGTCATGTTATTTTTCAAACCCCCATGCCTCCTATCACATTTCAAATACTTTGCTTGGGGGTGCACAGAAATGCAGAGTTTTGGGGGCTCTTCTTGTTTGGTGTGACAATCTGTGTTAGGCTTGTGCTGAAATTCTGCAGGCTTGGGAGGAGGAGCACTGCCATGAGTCCAAGGGCGTCACAGCACCCAGTGCCCACGATGTGTTCCAAAGAATTGCTTTCTACTCATCTTATATCCTTGTTTCCAGTAATGTTTGGAGGTCACCATCAAGAATTATGGCTTGTCTTCAGCAGGGACATTGCTCTCTGCAGAATACAGCAGATGAAGGGCTAGAGGACAGGAAACTGAATGGGCGTTCTGAGGAACTGCCACTGCACACTTGATTTGTTTATAGACTCTTTCTTAAGCATTTGGTGTTGGGCTTTTCATACAACCCCTGAACAAATGTATTTTATGAAGAGTGAAATAATACCAACTAGTGTGGAAGTACAACGTTTTGTGACCAGATATTAAAAAGAGCTGTGCAGAAAGGGAACAACACATTGGCAAGTGTTTTCAAGTGCTGATATTCAGATGTACTGACAGAAAGAGATAAAGTGCTGGTAACTCTACTGAACAGATTTTCAGGAATGTACTTTTGTTTTGCTAGGTAACCTAAGGCTAACAACTCATAAGAGCCCTCAGGATGGTTCCCCACAGCAGGAAATGTGGGAACCTCAGTGCTGTTTTCCTTGCTCCCACTGCTTCAGCCTTCTGAAACAGGTGACCAGCAGAAGCACTGGGAGACCAGCAGAAGGCAGAAGGAGGAGATAGAGAAAACATTGGATAAAATCAGCAGAAGTACCAGCAGCAAGACTTCTCCGTGCCTCTGCTGGCTCTTGCACAGGATCAGCATTCCAAAGGATTTCATGGTACTCTGAGTTCACCTGGTGGACTTTCAAAAATTTAATGTAATTTGACTAGAGGCTATGAGAATTGGTTCAATACTTTTGTATTTCTTCTTTCCCTTTTCCTTTTTCCCTTTTCCCATTTTTTTTCTCTTTCCCCCTTTTCCTTTCTCTACCCTTCCCTTATTTCTTTCCTTTCTTTCAAATCACCACCAGAAGGCCTGAGCTGCCTTGCTGTAAAGTTCACCTTTGACTTAAGCTCTGTTTTCTGCTGCAGGGTGCTCCTGATAAACTCCCTGCAAACCAGGACCTGGCCTCTCAAGAAGGCAGTGGAATCACTGGATGGCTGCTTTAGAAACATTAAAGTAGTTTACAAAACCTCCTGCTTATCTCTGCTGGTCTTTGGAGTCACACTTCAATGGGTCTGACACCAGCACCAAAATGTTTCTGACTGTTGGAGTCCAAATAAAACATAAGGCTTTTTCTTTCCTCTCTGAAAATAATGCACATTTAAAAGGAAGAGGAAAAAGGAGCTGAATAATCTAGAAATGATGTCTCAATTTTGAAGTGTGATGAAGATTGACAGAACAATGTGGAAAGAATTCAGGAAGGATATGGTCAAAATGAAAAGAAAGTATTATGAAGTATTTTAAGACTAACATCAAGATTCCTTGAGTAAAAAGTAACAGTATTTCTCATAGGGAGAATTCACTTTATTTTGGATGTGCATTTGATTCTTTGGCTTTGCTGTAACACATAGAAGTCAACTTTTTGTTTCAATCACAAAGGCCATGAGATGTGACTGGAGGCCACAGCTCATCCCACTGATTTCAGGGGATTAAGACAACGGATTTAATCCTCTCCTTAAAGGTGTTCAGGAATAGTTTATGCCACCTGAGGTTGTGCTTGTTCCCAGTTGGTGCAACAAACAAAGCATGCAAGTCACATGGTATTTATACACAGAATTACTGATCCTTCTTATAAAATGTGGCTTTACTTACATCACTACAGAATTCCTATTCATGCTATCAATGTGGTTTTGTTCCTGGAGTCAGCAGAGGACCTCCTGTACTGATTTCTAAGAAGTCAGGGCTGTACAGTGCACTGCATAACAGGAATTCCTATTTACACTTCTATACTTTTACATACATATATTTACACTTTTAAAAAGTGGGAAATCATCAGTGGTGAAAAAATATTTCTGGGGAAGCCTTGATATTGAGGTGCCACTCTATCTCCTCTTCCTAAGTCTGAAATCTTCTTGTTGCTGTATAAACATGTCAAGTGCATTAACTGAGGCATCTGTACACTGATTTCTTTGCACACAAATTCTACCAAGGCATATAAAAATGTGTACAGTATTTGGAAAGAAACAAAATTCCCATCCCAAGGAGGCCCATTACTGTTTCCTTTTCCCAGCAGAAAAAACTCCATATCTTTAAGTAGTAATCAGTGTCTCAGGGTCAAAATATGATCTCTTTTGGATCCATAATTCCTTTCCTTGCCTGAAGTCTGCCTGTATTCAGCCACTCAGGGTTTGATGTGTATTAATCACTTTTACCTAACTATTGAGAAATTTAAATGCAGACAAGAGACCCACTTAGCTGCATTGTTTCCCAGTGTTGTCACTGGGGTGTTATTCCATTTTTGATTTCTGGTACCAATCAGACTGCTGAGGAAACAAAAAAGTCCTAACTGAACAGAGATTTCAGGAAAGCTTCTACTTGTGTTTCTTGACATGAGCTCTTCCTCAGTGTTTAGCTTTACTGCACTCTGCTGCTGAGCAATGATCAATCTTTTGTTGCTGTTAAAATTAATCTTTCCTAAATGAGGTCTGAAAACACCTTTGAAATCTTTTGAGAGAAAAAAGCAGCAAGTAAGCATGAATATATTCAGGCATTGGAAATTGACATGAAGTGGAGTTTCACCGTGTGTTCACAAGAATAAAACAGCTAAATTGGAAAGTATTAAAGATGAATATAGCAGAAATGATAATGAAAGAAAAAGGATATTTAGGGTCTTCTTAGATTATTAATGTGGCACTTGGTGTGAGCTGAAGGAGGTATGTTCCTAAAGAGATTATGGGAAATGTATGTCCCACCAGAGATTGCAGAGAATTCGGCATCTCATTCGGGACCTCACAAGTTTCGTAAAATTACAGATTTAATAAACAAACCATTTTATGTCTCTGTAAGGAACTTAGAGGGGATTTCAAAAGTCAAACACTGAAGCCCCTTCCTTTGACTGTGGTGGTAAAAGTAACATCTGCCTCAGACATTTTAACAGCAGACTGTTCAGATCATTCTTTTCAGCTATGGTAGGAGGCTTGACAGACATAAACCATCCTACCCGTCTTTTCTACACTTCTATCTCTCATAAACTAAACATTACATCAAAGCACTCCTATCAAGGACATTGAGATTTAATTTACCTTTCTCTTTTGGATGTTCAGTTCATTACAATGACTTTTGTAGTGTCCTAATTAAAATAATAACACAAAAATAAAAGAAAAACAATCTTTTTTTTTTTTTTTTTCAGTCACATCCCTGGGATGCCACAAAATCCTTTTTGTTCTCTAAATCTGACACAAAAGTCCTTGTCAGAAATTTGTGCCCCAGTCACACACATTTACCAGTACTAAGATGTGAGATGTGGCTTTGAATGGTACCCACAAATAAATTATCCCAGTGACTCTGGTGAGTGTGCTGCCTCTTCTTGTGAAGAGGCTCCAAATCATCAAGTAAAAAGCATTTACCCCCAGGATGGGGAGTCAACATGAGGTCATAGAACAATTTTTTTCTTTTGAAAACATGGAATTATATGTCCATGATGACATAAGCCTGGGGTAAATGCAAATAAAGATAAAAAGAACCAAGAATCTTCACTGCTGCTTCAGCCAGCAAGGCTCCTTCTTCTCCCATTGTTCTGTTTCTTTGTCTCCTCTTGGGCATACAGCTCTGCCCAGTGTTCACCCAACACCAGAGACATGCCAGTTCTTCCAGGTTTGCATGTTTGATTGTAGGATTCTTATGATTCACAAAGTGTCACAGGAGCATTAGCTTCTTGTCATGCGTTCAGTTTAAAATTTTGTCAAAGATTTCAAGTTCACAGTTGCAAGAGTTTTTTGAAAGCTCTACTCTACAAGATTTCCTGAGGAAATTTAAAAAGCAAGTCTCAGACAAGGCACTCAAAGAACAAAGCCAAACAAGGAAAAGACAGAAACAGCTTGAGGAGCATTGAAAACTATGTTTTAGTATGAAGAGATAATAAACAATAGCTTTTAGGGTCTTATCATGATGTATTGTCTCTATTTCAACACATAATCTTTGTAAAGTAGACAAAACAGGTTTTATGAAAACATCAGTGACAACAAGTAATGCATTTCCTCAAATCATCTCTTCCCCTTGTCAGAATTCATTGTGCCTGGCAGGTGTAGCCCATTTACTGCAACACAAGGTGAAAGGTTTCGTGTTGTGATTGCAGAATCTTGGGGAGACAGCACTCAGCTGAGCATTCTTACTCTGTGAAAGTCTGAGAAAATTTTCCTTGCAATCTGCTTCCCAGATTTCCTGCCGCATCCACAGCTTTATTTAGCAGTATGGTGGCTCATGACCCTGTTTCACGTGGAAAATATCTACTGCACCACAAAGAGGTGAAGTAAAAAGTTTCCTTGGTGACTGTGGGGTCCCTTGAAGTTTCAATCATGGGACTATTTGTTTACTAACTTTTAAACCTCGTGTTTGATACAGAGATACGGATAGGCATGCTGTGTCCATTTTAGTTTATTAGAGAGACAGTCATACACTCTGAAAAGGTCTCTGATCTTTGATGTAGTTGATGAAATATTTATCTTGGTACCCAACATTGTTGGTGATATTGTTTTCAAGTTCCAGGGCATATATTTAGTGAAGCATCAAGAATTTGGTCCAAGAAAATGATTAATTATGGTCCTAAAGTAGTGCATACAAGCCACCATAGGAGTTAATTTAAACTGGGTTCACAAAACCCCTTTAATGATCAGCAAGAAATTACCTACAGATAAAGAGACTAGTAAGAATATTAAGAGGGTGATACTCTTAACATGATTCCACTCTGGAACCTAGGTTCCCTAAACTGGATCCCAAAAACATCCTCTGATGTTAAACTCCCCTTTAAAAGCTCAGCAGCTTATAAACTCTTCCTTCTTAAGCCCATGAACTGAGTGATGCTGTGCTGAACGTCCAGCAAGTGGTTAGTGCATCCACCAGTGCTGTGCTCCTGAATTGCTGTTCCTCACAGAAGGGCTTCACGGTCCCCTGCTTCCCTGACCCAGTGGCACTGTGACAGCTGTGCTCTCCCTCTCCTTCTCCTCTTCTTCTTCCCACCTCTTAGTCTGAATTTCAAGTGCAGGTAGCTGCAGTATTTTATTTCTGTTCCTCCATACTAGTTCAGCTCCCGTAATTGTTGTCATTTGTATTGTCTCCCCAATTCTTGGAATGCCATGTTTTGCAGACATTGGAACTGATCCCCTTGTTTTCTCATCAGGCTCATGTCCAGCCCTGATAAAAAAAAAAGACAGGTGGTCTGTATGCCAGTATTTTACCTTATTCAGGCTCCTAACTCCTCCTGAGGTCCAGAGAGGAGTGAAAAGCATTCCTACAGTGATTCATACAGTTTACTTTTCCTCAGAACCACTGACTCTGGGGAAAACTAGGTATTATTTCAGACATCTACCAGGTCATTTTCTTCAAATGATGCAAAGCCACAAAGATTTTTTTAGTGACTCAAGAAGGTTTGATGGTGACATAAGCCTGCTGAGGGTTTTACTGCTGGCCATCCTGACAGTGGTTTCACTTGATACCACAGTTTCTCACATATATTCTTAGTGCTGGAGGGGAGGTCAGGACCAAATGACTCACACAGCAGAGAGGAGAATTCATCCTGAGAAAGGGTAAAAGGCTTTCTCTGCTGATGTGGCATTTTAAGCTTCATCCCATACTTTTAATTCTTTATTTCATGCTTTCACTCTCTTTTATTTCTGGCATATCCAGTGATCTTGAGACAATATTTTCTTTATGCAAATTTTCTTCTGTACAGAATATTAATCTCTGCCATTGGCACTGATGGACAAGAGTTAAAGTTTCATTTTAAATATAAAGCTCTGGCAGAGCACACTTAATTCTCTGCTGTATTTATAAGATAGTTTTACTTAATGGCATTTAACTGTAAAAGTTGCAAACTCTAGGCATGCTGATCTCTTCCATGGTGTTGGCTGAGGAACAACCATGTAGGAATAGTTACCTTTCTTCCCAAAATACTTAAGTAGCAGATATTTTGCTGCAAGATTGTTTTACCTGATTGGATTTCAACTTGAAACTAGAGTTTGCTATTATCTCAAAAGAAAGTAGTTGTTTGTTACCATAACCAAAATGAATCTCCTACAAACAGTAGCTGTCAGCTGGTACCAGGTTTTAAAACTCTTATAAATTGAGATTTCCAATTATTTTGGCAAAAGCCCAAGAGAGTCTTATTTTTTTTATATGCTACCCTGCCTGTGGGAATTCACAGGGACCCATTCCACCCCCAGCAGAATTTTACACTAGGTCACAGCTGTACAGCAGACACAAGCAATAAAATAAAAATCAAAGCCTCACAGCTTTCAGGCATTGTCCATTTTTCATCGTTTTCAGTGCTGGCAGGGAGGGTGTGTTTTAAACCAGCACTGGGCAAGATATCCCCTTCACCTTCATAGGAAGAAGTGACAAGTTTAGCTGATAAGCACAGATTCTCTCTTCTCCAATTGCCTTGGAGGGAGGTGCTGCATCACTGCACAGGTTAAAAGGGCAGTGGGAGTCAACCTAACAGGCTCATCTCCAGCACCATGCAGCCAAGTCCCACTGAGAAATAAATCTCTGCACAAGAAGCGGATACAGGCTTGGCGTTCCCTAAGAGGCTGCGGCTGTGATTCCAGCTCGCCTCGCCCCTGGAGAGGCCTGAGCACAATTTCTGCTAAAGGTTATGGCTATCTGAATACTTCCTAGCTCCAGAGTCAAGATAGTGGAAAGGGCTCTCCACTCCCACTTTGTTGTCTTGAGAGGAAGGGTGTTACCTTAGTGAATTTTCACTTTCTGCACTCATTCCACTGCTCTTTCCTCCTCTCAGTTTCCACACCGAATTCCAAAAGAGGGGCAGGCATTAGATTTCAACAGCTTTACAAAAAACAGGCCAGCATATATTATTTATAAATTGCTCACTGAGAAACTGTAAATTAGCCAGAATTTTAAAAAAGGAGATTGACAGCGTACCTAGATTTAGTGTTTGACTAAGTGCACAAAATTGGAATTAAAATTACCCGTGAGTAGAAAAGAACCAACATTCACTTGACTGCCAGCTATTCAATGTTTGCTTTTCCCAAATTTCTTGTTTTCTTTAGGTTTCCATTAATTGCTTCGTTAACATGAGCCACATCCAACGAAATAATTGGTCAAGAATGCCCCAACAAGGGCTTTTCAGGTATTTTCAGGATTTTGGGTTTTAACATAGTTCATACTGTTTAGCAAATCACAGGAGAGAGAAGCATGGCTGCTTTCTCCCAGGAAATGTCACACCACTAAATTAAGCAGGGCTCTAGAAGGAGCTGTGTTCTGTAAAAGAGAATTTCCATCACCCTTCATGAAAACCCCAGGCCTCAGCACTAGGGAGGCACAGCCTGTGAGTCATGAGGAGCTGCAAGGAGATTTTCATGTCAGAAATGCTCTCTCTAAGAAAAAAGTCCCTCCATCTCAGCAGGGTGGAGCCTGGGAACTGGTAAGAGTAGCAAGGGAAAAACAGCCTCTGGAGTCTGGGGAGGAAAAGGGAAAGGAGGGGCAGGATTGGTGACTTTCACCTTTTAAATTACAGCATGTCGAGATTGCATTGGACCTCTTTTTCTTTTCCCTCTTGTTGCAAACCCACACACAAGAGAATTTTTCCCCCTTCAACGTTTACCCCCCTTCATTAGCATGCCTAGGTGATCATTGTTCAATCTGACAGGGGCAGAGAGTCAAATCTAAAACATTTGATAGCGTTCCTCTTGTTAAACACATGTTTTACAAACAGCTGCAGTGATTCTACAGCAAACATGTTAGTGTATCAGAGGACTAGGATACCAGTTTGTTTAAACAAATCCAATAAAGTTATCATGGGAAACTGAAGGAAGGGGCTCACCATTTTCCTGATAATAGTTACAATCCATAGATAAGAGGAGTGGAAAGAAGACCCCCTCTTTCATCCATCATTTATCATATGGTTAATGCAGAAAGAAAAATTATTGCAGGACAAACTCTGATGTGATTCAGACTGTGTGTGCTAAAACATGCATAATGGTGTGGAATTTGGGGCAAACACATGATGTTTAAGAGTCTGAAGGAAGGAAGTGAGGAGAATGATAAATTTATGTAACATGTATTCTGAAGGCAGAAGGGAACCTGTGAACCAAGAGCTTTGTGCTCTCAGACCTAAGAATTATTTGAAGTAGTTCCTCTGGCTCAAATGTGCACAAGCATCAGGCAATTGAATTCAAGGTCTGAAACAAAGACTGCCCTGATGGCTCTGGACTTTGAAATGCTGCACTTTACTGTGCACACAAGTGGTGTAGATGCCTTCAGCAGACAAATGTCAACTTTGAGGAGAAGCAGTTCTGGTGCCAAGTGTTAATTTTAAGAAAAAGTATTTCTGGTGCCAATAGAAATAGAGACTGACATTAACAGTGGTGATTTTCTCCTGCTTTTCATATGTGGAGCCTTGTGCAGAAGCATCGGGCCATGAGTGTGCAGCATACACACCCCATTATGTGCCACACAGAATCTGGGAACCCTGGGAACAATTTTAATGAAATGACAATAGTGTCTAAGCTCCTAAAACCACAAATTTTTGCTTCCCTAATGGAACTGAGCTATGGGCTGGGAAGTGGATGGCTCCAATTCTTCCTGGCTTCCATGATTCCATGGAAAGGTGACACAAACTGTGCACATACTCTATTTCTGATTAGCAAAGTAAGCAAGCACAGTTACTGCTCAGCTCCAGTGGGAATGTCTTACAAAGACAATCTCAGAAGTGTCTAATTTAATGATAGCAAAGGTTAATTAGGGGATAGAAAGGCCCTGCTGGAATTTGATCTGTCTATTACTCTGAGTTTAAGTAATGCAAATTTAGTCAGCTGGGGTTAGAGAGATGGTATAATGAGCAGTGCCCCATGGTGAGGGTAGAGGGGTTTGAACTGCAAATACAACTCTTTTGGTGTCCAGGCCTAGGGAGAATAGTGGTGGCCTTTCTGTGGGGAAGGACACTGGGTCATTTGTAAGGAATACACAGAGAAAAAGTAGGACACAAACCTCATGTAGATTTCATCTTTGTTAACCCTTGTCTGCTGTGTGTTTTCATGAGTCTCCACATGGCTTTGATTTCAGATCTTCAAAATATATTTTGAGTTCCTTCCCTGGCCTCCTTTGCAAGACTTAGTTATGCAAAACAGAAAATATTCCCTGAGTTTATGTCTTTGTCAGTAGCTTGAAGTGAGGAAAGTCCTTTCCAAAAAGCTCAGCCCTCACAGGAAGAACAGCTCGTTTCTGCTTGTTTTCCATGACAGGGTGTCTCTTCTCTCTGCTTGTGGCCCACAAAGCCTCACACTTTTGTCTGTGTTAGTTGTTTTCCTTCATTGCTCTATTTCTTTTAACCAATGCTGAAGTTGTATCTCATTAACAGTGTCCTTGTGTAGCCCATGACAAAAGGCTTTGTGCACAGCTGGGTTAGTGGTGTCACACACCTCAGGGATCAGGAGGACCTGCTCCCAAGCCTTCTTCTGGTCACTGGAAACCTCCTGGGTACAAAGCAGAGCAGTGCCCGCCCTGTCCAGAGGAAAATTTTCCTGACAGAGGAAAATTGTGTCATAAAACCGACTTTATTTCTCTCGGCCCTCTCAGCCCTTGCGTGGCGGAGCAGGGAATGTGGTGGGAAACCAGAAATCTCCCAGGGCTTCTCCATACAAGCTGTTCTTGGCTGTCAGAGATGTCCCTGCGGCTGCCCTTGGTCAGGCTGAGGCACAATGCAGTGCTTGAGTCATCAGGGGTTTGAGAAGCAGCAAAGTTTGTGTAAAGCCCACCATTTCCCCTCCGTTCCACACTGAAGGTGGAGTGGGCCAGAAAGAAGCGCCAGGTTGGTTTTCCGTGTGTCCCTACTAGATCTCCAAGCGAGTTATTGCTAAGTCAGACACTCAAAATTTACTGCTTTAGCACTCCTACATGACAATACATTTGGGGTAACTTTGCAGCCCTCTTTCAGTGTTGAAGAAAACCTGGAGGAGGCTACAGTAATCTGAAAACTGCCCACGGGTGTGCTGCAGGGAGGAGTGGGGAAGCCAAGGTTTGGAAGAGGAAAAAAAAATGATGAAAGCAAACTTGAGCCAAAACATAAAGTCTCATTTTGCTCCCATGTGCTAGTGCTTGAGCAGACTATTGTTCTGGACTCAGAGATTGGTTCTTAATTATGTCGAGCAGTGAATGGTTTAAATTACAGGCGCACAGTTTGGTGAACACAGAGCTGTTAAGAATTTTGGCTGGAGAGCAGCTGCAGGGCTGCCCTGAGATCTCAGGAGGTGGCTGTAGCTGGAGGTGTTCTCCAGAGTTAGGAGGCCTGCATGCTGCCACCTGATGTCCCAGCCTTGAATGCTTTATCTAAATCTGCCCTTGTCTTTATTCTGCTATTTCAATCTAAAATAAAACATCTTGTATTTATTGTATCATCACATTTAGACACTACCATTTTGGAATCTCCTGTGGACATCATCAGATCCAGATGTTTGCAAATGTCATCATCCATACACTAAAATGATTACAAATGGAGATATATTTCTGTGAGCTGTTGCTACTCAGTGAAGATTGCCAGTTTCCACTGGCTTGGAGGAGAGTTTTCTTTTTAATGGGGTAGGGATGGCCCCAAGTTCAATATTGCAGATTTTTAAATTACACATATAGTTGCATGAAGCACAAGTGGTTGCAGTCTCTGTTCACTCATAAATTTGGACTGATTTCCTAAGAGATTACTAATTTTAACATGTAGAGGATGATTTTAATATTGGGATTACAAAATCTGATTACCTGTCTTTATCTGTAAAGAGTGTGATGTGGGTTCATTATGCTCCCTGATCAAGGTATTAAAAATGGAATTAATTTCCAGAGAAGAACTGTTTTTCCTTCAACACACTCCCTTTGTCTAAATTGTCTGACAATTGCACTGATATTTATATGTACTGTACACAGCTCTGTCTGGCTTGTGAATGAATTCTACTGCCCTCTACTGCAATGAATACACTCTCCAGTCTAAATGTATACAAAGTATGGGGAAATGATTTGTATGGATGCCCAGATACAAGAAGAGACACACCCAACACCTCAGAAGGGGAAAGGATTTGTGCTGACCTCTTTGGTATTGCTCTGGACACCAGGGCAAGATTGAAGTTCCTACAGCAGGGAAAAGAAATTATGTGACACAACTTGCTCTATTTGTGCTCTAATTACTTAAGTCAGGCTATGTTTTAGATTTTCCTATCCATTTACTGATTTGGAAACAACAGTACCAAGTCGAGGATTTAAAATTCATAGCTTTGGCCATCAGAATGATATCACAGAGTTAAAATTGTAGGTACTCTCTTTTGAAAATGGCAACTCTGCATTAGGTAGCACAGCTTTCAGACACAATTAACAAAGTTAGTGACGCACTCAGGAGCAAGACTCTCAATCCAGGATTCTGGGGGAAAGGTTTCCTGGCTTGACTCTTGGGAACACAAACAAAATGGTAGGACAGCTCTGTCTTTCCTAAAGCTTTGTGCAATGCACACATTGCATTGTGGGAAATCCCTTATTTTTGCTAGGGAATTCTAGTCCTGTAGTTTCACTGGCAGGAATATGTCTTGCTCTTTCTCCTTTTAAAAAAAAAGGAAAGAAAAAGTAATTTTTTTCAGAAAATAGAATGAGAAATGGTGACACATTAGACTTTATTTTGGAATTTGAAGAAATGGTGATTCAATTCTATTGAGTGGAATGGAAGTTTGATATGGTGGTCTGGCCGATGTTAATAATTTCAATACGTCAACATATGTAATTTTTTCAATTGTTGAAAATTGGAAGTCAAAATAGATCAGGTAAAGTTAATATGTAGCTAGATTTTTTTTTTTTATTATTATACATTAGCACATATACTTTTTCCAGTATATTTTCTTACAGACCTTGTGATGAATCTATGGCAAACTTGTGCAAATTCAACAACTCAAAAACTCAGGAATATGAGGAGCTGCCAGATTCCAACACCAACTGATCCTTCTAAATTGGAAGAAATTGGAAATGGGGTGGAATTGTTATCACAATTATATGTGCCATAAAGATATTGTTTTCATGAGTAGTTACTGCCAGGCTGGCTAAACTACGCTCAATAAACCCTGGGCCCAGGGGACTCATGAAGTTGTTCTTCATGAGTGGTCTTCATGTTGTTATTGGACAAGGTATTAAAGCTCTTGGGGAGGAATGGCCGTTGATACTGAGAAAAATATTTCTTTCAGCATCATATGTATCATACAGTGCTGTGAGGAAAGAGTTTGTGTCAATATATTATTGAAGTAATACTATGGGTATACTGAAAATCATATTCAAGGTTGATTGAAATTAGGATGTTAAGAAACATCCCATTAACATCCTAATCCCTTGCTGAATTAGACCTGAAGTAAGAGAAACAGAGGTTTTCTCTAGAATAATTGATTAAGTCATTTTTTTGGGGATATATTCATCATGTGACAAAACGAATGTACCCATCATGTCTTTGCTGGAGATTTGATTTCTTTCAGTTGATCTTGGGTAGCAATGAAGAAAAAAAAAAAAAAGATTGCTGAATCTCTTAGTAAACTCTCAAGCTTAAAGACTCAAGCTAAAATCTGACTTGGGTTTTCTGTTAATCCAGCACATGATTTATTTACTATAAACAATCCTGAAGCATGGGAAATGGTTTCCAGAGAACAGAACATGAGTTTTCTGGACAACTTGAAAAATCTTTTTGTAATGAAACCTGTGGATTGAAATTGTTAAAGGATATTTTGTTTCCAGTTTAGGTATCTGGCTTGACAGGATCAGTCAGTCTTCTCAATCCAGTCCAAAAACATGAACCACTGAGCATACAAGCATTAATCAAAGCTTATGTGTTTAGTGGCTCATATGGATGTAAAAAGAATATTTCTTTCCCTTTTGGACACTGAAGCACAAAAAGTAGGTGAACCGTGGTTTCCTCTCAGCAGCCATGAGCTTCCTGTGTTCAAGCAATAGTGATGGTGAATTGGTATTGCAAAATTTAGCAGCATCATTCTGGATATACAGGTCAGGAAAGCTGTAGAATTTGGTAGGTGACTAAAGAAAAGAAAATTCAAACACCTTTGATTCCCCTGCTTTCTTTGAAAAATGTCATCTGAACAAAGGACATGAAGAATGCTCTAAAAAAGACTAGGATAACTTTTTATATAGCTATGCATTCAAGTTTTAACTGGAGAAGTAATTAATTTACCCAGCAGGCTCAATGACTAACAAAGAAATGGACATGGACATTTTGAAAATGATCTTCTCAGTGACAATTAGATTGAGCCATCACTTCCTGTAGCATTGAAAACTGTAGTAAAAGCCTTATTCTGCATGACACACTAGGATTGCACTCCAGGAGATGGTACAGTAGACTGTAAACATTGCTTTCAAGAACGTAACACTCAGTCTATGTTGATCAAAGTAAGGTAAACAATATACAGTTTAATCATTTGTTTTTAGTGAAAATATCTTAATTGAACAAGGCTTTTTTTTAAGATCTGGAGCTCTGCTAGACAGTCTGAATAACCATCATAACAAGGCAGCCTCAGTGGTTTCTGAAACAGATGATAACATTTTTAACATCTTTCCTATTGATATAATAGTATTGTTTTTCTGCTGTAGTATTATAACTTGAAATTTTGCCAGATATATTTCCACACGAATCAATGGTTTGTTGTCATTATTAGGCAATGTAGAATTTTCAGTCTTCTCTCCTTTCTCTCTCCTTCAAATGCTGCCCTCCCAGTTATTTTGGACCATTCCTTGCACATAAATGCATGATTAGAAAAAACATCCAAGGTTGTGTACTAGTACATAATCTGTTCAGTAGAATCACAATTCTGTTCCTTCCATTTCTTGTCCTGTGTTGCTTCATTTCTCCCTGGAAGTTCATTGCCTAGATCTGAAGAGAGTAGTTAGGAATGTAGATATAAAATGAGTTTGATGCTTGAACCTTTCTTCTTTCTCTTAGAGTTTTGAAAAGACTGCAGTTTATCTGGCTGATGAACGCATGAAACTGAGCTGGGAGCAAAGTATCAAAATTCACCAGTGATGTACTCACCTGTGTGGGTCAGCAAATGTGACATGGAACAGAACATTTTGTGTCACGTACAAGGCATTTGCTACCTCAGGTGGCTTTTAGACAACTCTAGGAAAAATGTGTAAAGTTTGCACTGGCACAGGTATGTGACTCAGAATAATTACCCAGACCTCAGCTAGGTAGAAGAACTCAAGCTGTTCTGACAGTGGCACAGAGCAGAGAAATCCTGTAAGCCCCACAACTTTGGACCTGCCCAAGGCATGTTGATGCTCACAGAGGGTCAGTTCTGACTTCGGCTCCTTTTGTGATGCCAACTGTTGCACAAATGCTAAAACCCCGTGTAAGCATAGGGCATAAAAGTGATAGATTCAGTTTTGAATTAAGGCTGTAAGGGGATTTCAGCTTAATATTTAAGATGAAGTCAAGTATTTGTACAGGAAGCTGGCCATTTACCTTCCTGTGTTTATCCCTCGTTACTGCCTGGTTGTATGCAGCAGACATCGAGCTGGCAAACTGCAGTTTTTCAGAATTTTTAAGTGAACTTACTTTGGCACTGGAATGCTATATTGCTTCATTTTGCATGCTTGAGTTGTACAATTCCTGGCGGTAAAAATGGCATTTTGGTGGGGTTTTTTTTGTATTCATTCTACTTAAGAAACTGAAATCATAAGTGGTTATGTCTCGCCTGGAAAACTGTAAACCAAGTGCCCAATTTCCCCTTTTTCATACATCACCAGAAGGTCTCCATTGACCTCCAATTAACAGGATTCTGTGGATGTAAAACTGGTGCGAGAATGGATTGGATCTCAAATGCATTTGCGAGTTTCATTGAGATTCATCAGACTTGGGTCTAATGAACTAAAATAATTACGTGTATGTTTGGCAACATTTGTCTCCTGATTAATATTTTTATGTTCAGATGTCAGATTACTTACAGATGCTTTCTTTTTGCTTATTTAGCAGATTTCCATTTTTAAGTGATTTTGTGTAATTTTGCAAATATTTACTAAACATTATTATAGCGGGATTTTACAAGTGGGGCAAAATTAAAATGGCTCACTTACTTTAAAATCTTATTGCACTGTAAAGTGCATTCCGTCTCATTGTTTTTAATTAGCATAATGCCCTTCAATTTAATGTCATTATGTATTTTCTTGCAGATAAATTGCGCAGGAAAAAGCACTGTTATTTTTTTTGCTTCCATTACAGTTTACAAGATTATTCCCAATGTCATAGGGTAAATATTTTAGCTTTGTGCTCAGAAAAAATGAAACAGCAATCATCACTAAATTTTACACTAATATTTGGATTTGTTCATTGCAATACCCTACAAAGTTTTACTAATATCAGTGTATAAATGCAGGTTGTTAATTTATTAAGAACAGTGTCAACCTGGTTGTTTAGCTGATGGGTTTTTAAAAACACATTCTGTGTATTTGAGTGATTAAACCAGCACTAAAATCACATCTCTCTCTCTATCAAGACATTCAGGTTGAGAGCATTTGGGAGTCATTCCCAACTCCACCATGTTTTTTTCACTTGAGCATTAACACGTCAGATAGGAAGAAAATAATTCACAGCTGTCTTGGGGCTTGATTCACCCGTCCCTGACATCAAATTTACATCAGCATAACTCTGTTGAAAACCATGATATTACTCTGGTGCTGTATTGGTTTAATAGAGTCGCAAATCGGGCCTTAGGGGGGTTTCTTGGTTACTTCTAATTTTCTGATTAAAGCAGAGTTATTGAAACTCATAAAATCCATGGAACATTGTTGCTCCGCTGTGGGCTATCTGCATCAGAAACCTCACTTCATTCTGGGCCTTAAGCAAATTCCCAGCTGGCCTCGGCTCAGTGAAGGTACATTCAGTCAAATGTTTCAGCAGGATTTTTATTTTTCAATTTGCATATTATTTTAACCACATTCCAGAGCCTTGCAACCACAGAGCTTCAAAATATTCCATAGATTTTGGATTCTTAGGCAGTTGTGAGGCACCATCTCCAAATTCATCATTCTCTTCTCTACCGCATCATTCCTCTTCATACAGCTAATGAAACAGCAGATTGCTACCCAAAATATTTTCAGGGTCAACCCTTTGGGCAGGGGAATTTCTTATTCACTCACTGTCTATGGTCTGTAGGGCTCAGCTTTACAGCACAGCATCCAAACCTCCAGCACAGCAAGGAGAGAAAGGAATGGAGAGAAACAGAAGTGTAGAAACTACGAGGGGAATGATCGCAGTGTGTCATTCCATGTCTCAAAGAAGGCACAGTCAGGTCTGGTCTGACCCACTGCTATGGTTTGGAGCCCTGTCTGTGGCATTTGGCAGAGGGAAGGGCTCAGTTCTGCTTGCTGGCAGTCTGAAAGATTCTGATGGACTCAAGTTCTGTAGATTAGTGTAGAGACAGGGCCCAAGGAAACGGCAGGAAACTGAGTCAGGGGAGGTTTAGGTTGGATATCAGGAAAAGATTTTCACCCAGAGGGTGATTGGGGACTGGCACAGGCTCCCCAGGGAAGTGCTCACAGCACCAGCCTGACAAAGTTCAAGAAGTTTGGACAACGCTCTCAGGCACATGGTGTGACTCTTGGGGATGGTCCTGTACAGGGCCAGGAGTTGGACTCCATGGGTCACTTCCCACTCAGGATATTCCATGAGAACAGAAATTGTCCTGCTACCTTTGCTGCAGGCGTGCAGAGGTTGGCTGCTTCAGGAAAGTCATTCTTAAAGAACCCTTGAAGTGTGGAGCACTTTCAGGAGCAATATCATGCATAACTAAAATGTTGGTTTTTTATTATTATTATTATGTTTTACTCAATACATACAATCCAAATGCCAATCAGAGAGGTCTTTTATTTCCTAAGAGGTTAAAATTTAGCAGCGCAGAGACCTAGGAAATACAGAAAAAACCCCCTCCAAACAAAACATTTAGGGGAGAAAGAAAAAGAGGAAAGAAAAAAGCTTATTTAATTTCAGAATATTTCTTGGTATACTTACAGCCCTGAATGAAGATTTATGTTGGTCTTTCTTGATCCAAACGGGTTACCTCTTTTTAATAACAAAGCTTTCTTTGAGAATGTTTAATGCTTATTGCTGCTGCCAGATACAACCTCCTACTTTTTCAAGGTTTTGAAATATACTGGGCAGTTCCTAAGCTTTCTTTGGCATGTGAAGATAATTCATGTGTTGGACTACAAACCAACTGCTCACCCAAAAGCACAGGAGGCCCGGATGATGTAGATTAGGAATAAACAAAAGGAACTGGAAAATTCTGTAGAGGTAACATTTTAATAACTGTGCTTCCACATTATATGGTGGAAAATACCTTGTGAAAAGTGAATAGTCTGCAGAGGATCCTCTGCCTTTTTGCTATAAAAAGGTTCATTCTCTTTCCCCCTTACACAAGTACTCAACAGATAACACAGAAAATGCTAATCCCAGTTGTAGGCTGGTGAGAGGGCAAGAAAAGGAGCGAGACCAAAGTAATAAATCTGGATAACATACTCAAAGAGCATTGGCACAGTGACGGCAGCAGATGCCCAGGGGAGAGGGTGTTCAATCTGTATTGCATCACGCAGAAAATAGCACACATGGTGGAGTTTTTCCAAAACTTAGCATTCCTTCTGGGGTGCCAGGGGCAGCAGTGCCCCAGAAATACCCTTTAAAAGCCCCAGGAGTAATTACTGCCCTCGAAGCATTGTGCCAGTGCTGATATGAGTGGAGCAGATTCCAGCAATATGCCCGTTCCCATTGAGTATGTCAAAGAACAATGGAGCAGAAGACAAAGCTTGGATGAAACTACCCCCCCAAGAAAGCTTTGGTTTCATTTGAAAACTGAGACAAAGTGTACACAAATGAATAAACTAAAACGGCTGTAAATAGCCTATGAAAACATGCTACAATAAAACAGTTTAGGACTCTTCTTCATTATCCCACTTCACATTCCAGGGGATGACTGGAAAAGAAGATCCTCTATTTTTTTAATAAATCCACAGGCCTTACAGCAAATGAGCGTGTTTTCCAGTTCAAATATTATGAGTATTCTTTAATGTTTGCACAGGCTCGGGATTTCTGAGCCCATATAATAATCTGCAAAAAGATCCCACTTTTTTTTTGCTTTGCTGAGACTCCCACATGGCACGGAGTGGAAAGCACTTTGCTGTGGCATGTTTAATAGGTTGCAGAGTAGGCAGTATGTGGTCCCTTAGAGCAACTGGGATGAGAGAAGATAAAATACGTCCTGCTTTCCCAAAGCAGATTGTATGGCTCTGTGGCTACCTGAAAGGAAAGACCACTTCCAGTTTAGCCACACAGACGTAATCCGTGTGTATTCTTAGATTTATGAGTGGCTGCATTACCGTGCAATTAGTCTGGATTACCGAAATGTGGGATAAGAGGGGGGAAAAAAGGTTTGCTTCTCATTATTTTTTCCTCCGAGCATTCATCTGCTCTGCTCAGAGTTTCCTATACCTGATTCTTCGGTGTCTGTGGCCACCAACAGAGTTTTCCCCCCAGCCCTAGCAGTCTGGTTTAAATGTGTGTGCTGTACATTCTCCTTGTCCAGAGGGTTCTGGTAAAGGCATTTATCTGTTGAATGACGTGCGGACTGCCAGATTCAACAGATGACAGCTTAAGCACAGCACTAGTGACCACCAATGGTGTGGGTTTTTATTTTGGGATCCTGCTTTTTCTTAAAAAAGCCCCGAACCTTGCCGTTATTGACTTTTTAAAAAATGCTTTTTTCAAGCTGTTTCTTTTGTTTTGGTGTATTCTTCTGCTCTGTCTCATATTAAGGACTGATCTTGATTTCATGTGCCCTAATTTTGTGCTGCCCCTCCTCTAGCCTTCAGCAGTTTTTGGTGGTTTGTGCAAGAGTTTGGGAACAGATGTGGCCAAACAGGCACAGACACAAGAAGATGATGCAGACTCCCTCCCTCCCTCCCTCCCTCCCTCTTTCTCACCTGTTGGCCATTTGCTGTCCTCTGATAAATTTAAGACATAAGGCAGTTCAGAAAACACACAGATCATGACTCCTTTTTGTTTTTCTTGCTCCTTTTTTCAGACAGAGGTCTGTACCAAGGCAAGACAGGGGCAACACAGGAATATAAAACTGGCAGATGGGAAAGCACAGTCCCAGGTGCTCCAGCTTTGGTTAACTTTCCTATTAGCAGCAACCTCATCATGTGGGTCCTGCTCATGGTTGCACTGATCTGGGAGCTGCTTGGCAGCATTGGAAAGGGATGAACACTGTCCTGTACTGATGAAATGGAAAGCAGTTCAAGGTAATCTCTTCAGGGGTGTCACGCCATTCCCTTAGGAAGGATTTAGAGACCCAGGAAATTAAAAAGTCAGATGGATGCCATTGGGTAGAGGGCAAATGCACCCTAACACAATTCTGCATATCACCACAATCCTTAACAGGGATTTTCTTAGGAAACAACATATGCAAAGATAATAACCTCCCTGCTGGTACTGGCAGATATCTGCCTTTCTGGCAGACTCAGATTCATTCATATGCACAACAGGGGGGAAAGGATTATTTTAGCCTACTTATTTTCTTTCCTAGTTCACATCATTCACTGAGTATGTACAAATAGGAAGGATGCCAAGTTGTTTACAAGAAGATCAGCCATGATTTGAGCCAAAACTATCAGTCCAAGTGCCCCCAAGCTGCAGGGATTTTCTGATGTGGCTATGACTCCAAAAGCTGTGACTCAGCTCCATCTCTGTGCTGGAGTGAATATCAAAATGAATATCTAAGCAAAACCCCCATTCTGAGTTGTACTGAGAGCTCCCACTGAGTGCCAGACATGAGAAATCACCCTGACTCTGTCAGCATAACTCTTCCAAGACACAGGTAACGTACATCGTAAATTTGAGCTGAGAAATTCTCTTTTAAGTGTTTTTCCTTTGAAAAATCTTGCTGAGCTCCTATCTCTTCCCCTTCCAGACCACCCGCAGATACCACCCACAGACCAGTCACCACATGGTCTTCAGAGGTCATCTGTCATTCTCACTATCTTAATCCTAAGAGCATAGGTACTCAATCAGAAAAATAAGTTTAAACAGGTGCTTAATGTCAAACACACAATTCATATCATTAAAACATTATTAGAATGGATATTGACATCTAAGTATTTACTTCCTGCTAAATGTTTGGATGTTGAAAATGTGTGTAATAACAAAAGAATGAGTCCAGAGACTGGACACTTGAGAGGAAGAGTTCTTGCTGTAAAGAAATCAATGGGAGGTACAGCATCAGCTCTGAAACACCAGCATGGTACCAGGAATGTTTACACAAAACAGTCAGACCAGTATCATCCTCCAAAATGATGCTGTGAATCAAGGTATATTGTAACAACATTTTCAGTCCTTGTTTTCTTTCTTTTTTTTATCTTCCCTTCAGATATTATATGTTGATTGAAAGTGCTAAGTAGATGAGTGGCAAGAAAGAATTTTCCAATCAATCAAAATGAAAGAAAAGATTTTGGCAATTTCTTGTTGTATTCATCCTCAGTCTTACACTGCTGTATTTGTTTTCAAGTACTCTTGAGTGTGATCCTTCTGTGCTGAGAGAGCTGAGATGCTCACCTATGTCCTTATTGTCTCTGCCTTCTCTAATGCTCATTCAGATGCAGGTGCCACAGGTGACCTTCCTTCCTCACCACGGTGGTTAAGGGCACCTCTCCACTGAATCTGCACACTGCCTCATAATTTGCAGCACCAGAGCAGCTTTCTGCTTGTCTTGTTTCAAAAGACAAATTCAAATTCACCTCCTCTTGATTGTTAGGTCATCTCTCACACAATTGCTCTTTACTTTCATAACACCTTTGCTATGGAGCTGCTAAAATTTTGAGTTGTTGTTTTCTATATTTTGTAATAAGCATGATATTTGAAGGGTTATTTTTCAACAGCCTTTCTAAAAACCTTTTTTCTCCTCATTTGACTCCATCCTTATGACTTAGCCACTGTGCCTCTATCCTGCTCTAAGGGAAAATGATTTTTGATTTGGAATACATTGGTTTTTTTTTTAATTTGAAATACAATGTAATGATGGTCACGACACACATGTGTCTGAGGTTGTGACTACACGATGTTATTGCTGTTTATTGCTCCTGTCATCTTTGATTTCCCCTTCTGCTGCAGCTTTCACTTCTTGAAGCTTGTCTCAATTTCAGACTCGCATCCCACCAGTCACACATCTGCTTACCTTTAGTCATCTGTGTATTCCCATTGATTCCACCAAAAATACACATGCACTTTAAATTAGGCACATGTGCGAGGTTTTTGGAATTAAATCCTGGGAAATGTAGTCTACTTGTTGTTATTTTTTCCCAGCCGGTGGCTTCTGCAGGTGGTCAGACCTGCAGAGATTTAAACACCATTGTTGGTAAAGAAAAAGCAGTTGGCCAGAAATCAGTAAGATTTGAGAAAAAAGTCTTGACAATACTAAGAAAAGAAAATTTTTTGCAGCAATAATAGTGGTGTGAGCTCTCATAGAGAGAGTTGCTCCAAGGACAGCAGAGCTGGCAAAGACCCAACATTTTGTTCTTATTTCTTGAGGTGATGCTCAGATCAGAGATAGTTTTCAGTTTCAGACACAATTTTTCTCCTTTCCTTAAGTAAATCAGTGTCATCACAAGCACGGGGAAGGAGAGATAGGGGAAGTAGTAATCTGTAATTTTTATTGGGGAAACACCCCCAGTATCACTGGAGTTGTGTTGTTTGGCAGTTGGGAACGACAGCAAAAATAACCAAACACCAGAAGGATTACAGAAGTTTCTGGGAACTACTAAGTTGGAAAACCAGACTGAAGGGCAATCTGTACTGTCAACATTGACTACATTATTATAATTTGGTTTTCTTATTTTGTTTATTTCCTTCATATTTAAACTATTGCAACAAGAGCTGAAAATAACTCATATTTCAGTTTGCATTAAGCAGTGCTGTAACTGCAATTTGATTAAAAATAAAAAGATAGAGGAGCTGTAAGTTATGGTGTTCTAAATCACATGCCACATGATATCTGAAATTATTTAAATTAATTTAAACCATTAAAATAATTACATTTATTTGGAAAAATGCATCTTTTTACTTTTATTCCCATTGATGATACACACTAGCTGTGGCAGAGTAAAAGAATGAGAGAAAATGAAAGAAAATGAAATGAATGAAAACTGTAGGAGGACAAAATGACAGCTTAATTTTGATTTAACATTTTTGATTTAACAATTCATTCCTCCAGAAATGCAACTTTCAAAACATTATTGAAGATGTATGGAATGATTCAATATGATTTTTAATTCTACCACACCTTAAACACAGGTCTGAAAACAGCATCATTCCCAAAAGGCAGAAATTCTGAGCTGCCACCATCTCTGCAGCTCTGTTGCCAATATCTGCAGTGTTTATTTATCCTGGGAAACTTCTGTGAAGGAGCAGGATCTCAGGGCAGCTCCCTTGGGGCAAGATGGGAGGAGGAGGGACGTCAAGCTTTGCCTCCAGCTCATCCCTCCTGGCTTTCCCCTGGAGGCTGCTCTTGTGATGAAAAAGCCCCTGCAGCTCTGGGTCCCTGTTGGGAATAGGAACCCAAAAGAGAGAGAAAAAGTGAGATAGAGAGAAAAACAGGCAGAGCAAAGAGTGTAAACCAGGGCTTCCTGGCATTGCCTCCTGAAAAGAGCCCTTCAGTCTCAATCTTCTGCTGCACAGAAGGGCATGAGGTGATCTCAGCTTTGGAAATTAGATAAATTAGATAAACTAATTCATTTTTCTGCTAATTTAGAACCATTTTGCTTATGTTTGATTTGCCAGTTTTATTCCTATAATCTGTTGGTAACTTGATCCCTTTATGTTGTTGGAACAAAAAATTCCTCCCATTCTACATTTCAGCTGTTAAATAAAAAAGCAATTCATAAGGAGCACAAAATCCCACAGGGGTGAATGCACTGGAGATCCAGAGCCAAATTATTTCACAGTCAAATTTTTGCCCTCTTCCCTGCTATCTTACAGGCAGGGCAATAGGGATTAGGATGATCTGTTCTTTCTCCAGAGTATATTTATGTCTCCTCTGCAACAATACACATCTTTTCATAATTCCTTGGACACAATACTATCTGCAAACCATCATTGCTTAATCTGATATGGGCTAAATATTGACAAAGAAACAAAGAAAATAAACGTGTTGAAGCAAGCTGACCCCTGGCACCAGAAGTGCAAATAAGTGAATGCCCTGGGATGTGTCATTTATTATTGCTAATTGTTTTTTAAACACCACAAGTCTCCTCTCAGTTTGGGAGACAAAGACTCCTCCAGTGCTACATTAGACTGGGGGCAGGACCAACAGCCATGTGCTTGTCCAGACTGATAAATCCATGAAGAGATGAGTCAGGCTAGCTGTGTTGATAGCAGCTCAGGTTTTACTGGAGCTGTTGGCTTTTGGAGGGTTTTCTTCTACCTTGCATCACTTTTGGGTTCATGTGTCAGGGAGAGCTGACTACATCCTCAGATATTAGGTAGTACCTGAAAGCATTCAGCTGTTTTGGACGGTATCTGGAACCCACCTATTCTTAAAACTCATCTTCAACAAGGCCAAAGAATCTTCCTGTGTCGTTTATCCAGAATCTGTCCATGAGCCAAGAAGTTCAGTACAACCAAGAGCATTAAAATGTAATTAAAAGTGCACATGGATGCTGTACAGGAAGAGGTCTCTGGCATTGTGAGGCTTGACAGGAACAAATCATCTTACTCCAGGTTAAGGGTATTTGACAGATATTTAACCTTCATTCTGGCTATTTGCACTCAATTCCATGTTATTATTTACAATATCATTGAAATAAAACATGACTTTGCCATAGCAACCCAGGCTTCAAATGGGGCTTATGTTGTTTTCCCAAATTACAGCACCTCCTTAAAAAGGAGTAAAGAAGAGTGCACTGTGTAACCTGAACTCTTGCAAAATGCTCTAAGCAAAACATGGCTTTAATAAACAACACATTTTCCTCAATTCTTAGAGTAGATTTTATAAGAAAAGACTGCAATTACAAAAAAAAAAAAACCAAAAAAAACCCTCATCTAAATATGTATATCTAAAATGAGCTATTTCAGCTTAATCAATTTTTCAGGAAAACGTTAACACCAGGGACATACTGGCAACAGTGAAACCAATGTGGGGCATTGACATGATGTGGGTGAGGATTTCTGTGTCACTGCCTTGTTTCTTTACTGTAAGGAAAGCAAAATAGTGACAAGTCATACATTCATTCATGCATTTTACTCTCCATTTATTCAGGCCTTTTGCCAGAAAAATAATGAAGCATCCAGCAGATGACATAGTTGTACATAAATAAATATTTATTCAAATCCCCTGCTTGCAGTCACTACCCACTAACAAAATACCAGAATCAGTTGGATTTCTGGACAGCAGAATGCATCCAGAAATTTTGCTTAAGTTGTGCAAAATAATGATTGTTTAACTGCAGCTTTGAAAGTCTCACGTGGTTGTAAATGTTTGTGTGTGAGCACCTCTGTGTCTGTTGATGTTATGTGATATAAAGCTCTCGGACTTTTCACATCCATTTCACTTTTCTTGCTGTTATTCTCAGGTACATATTGCTGACAAGATTTATCCTAGGCACAAATGAGGTTTTCTGTTGTAGATATCAGTTTTATAGGACTGATGCACATCTTTTTTTTTNTTTTTTTTTTTTCCCCTAATCAGAGTTTGAAGAGGTTCAGCCACATGTGTCTGGCATAAGAAAAGAACTGTATTAAAAGGGACAATCTTCTCACCTTCTTTACAAATTATTTCCTATGATTCAAATGACAATGAAAATAAGGAAAAAACCCAGCTTTTTGTTACTATTTTTGAAAGCAAGTCAAAACCCCAAGCCCTGTAGCTAACAAGTAGTACAACAGGTGAGCTAATCCATGTCTCTCCACACATTTCTACAGATGTTTAGGAGTTTGTTTTCCTTCGGAGATAAATGGCAGCTTCTTCTGCACCTAAGAGAAGAAGCAGCCCCAAAATCTCTGTTTTGTTTTAATTGCCATACTGCTTTCACAACACAGACACCATTAACCTGTGGTGGACACACCAGCACTGCTGGACATCCACAGAGACCCCAGCTGATCCAACTCACTTGCTTTCAGGATTTTTGTTCATTGTGAACAGACTCCTGGAAATCTGGACACAGTATTCTTGCAGATAATTCTTGTCTTTTCCACTTTATTTCTAGTTGTCTCTTTTGGGACCTTTCAGCCTCAAATATCATCTTTCCATTTGCAATTCATGATACTAGCTGGAAATTTCACAGGACAAAAGCAGATCCTATGGATTGGCTTAATTCCACTATCCTTATTTTAGATTCTTGTGAGTTAAAGAAAACCACAGCAGGTTTGAATTTTGTTTTGCTTTTTAATCTAAAGATACAGTTTGTTTTGGCTTAAAGAGAATTGTGAGAAATACCAATATATTTAAAGGGAACACATTTAAGTGCTTTCTGAGGACAGCAAGTGAACCTTAGCAGCAAAATCCTGCTGTATGTGAGGTTCTAAAATTGCAATGTACAAATGCTTTACTGGGATGCGAGAAGTAGTCCAGGATGATATCCAGTCAAACATGGCTAATGCATAAGGAAAAAGCTGTTCTCAAAATTTAAAGGAGTCAGTTTATACTCACATCCAAAATTTCTAGTGACATCACACACCATGAAACAATGAAATCTAATCAAGCTGTTCAGTTCAACAGAAGTTTTAAAATAAGTTCAGAAAGACTTTACCTCACCTCTGCTGCCTGACTTCACCCTTGAAATCTTAAATCAGACAGTTGGCCACTTCTCTTTTACTTATTTTTCTACCACTGAACAGCATCTTGGCTTTGCCTTCCCAGCCTGCATCAGCCATACCAACGCTCCAAAATGCTTCATATCGAGCATCCCTTGTATTCACTGGGAAATACTAGAAGTCCTGATGTGATTTCTCAATCAAACAATGAAATTAGATCCCAGTGAGCCAGTGGACACTTAATTTCAGAGCTCCGCACTGCCATGGCTGCAGAGAGTATAATTTCATAGTTCTCAGAATATGTGTAACTCAGGAGTTACTCAGAAACATAAACTGCAATTCCTGTAGGTAAAGTGAAATGTCCATTAGTTGCATATATCAAGATTTGTCTACTCTGAAAGAATATACATTACAGACAGATACCCCTAATACCTGGCATATGGTTTTCTTTTGGGGAATCAATGCTGTGTGAGTATTAAAAAAATTGTTCCATTCTCAGATTTATGCAAAGGCTGAGTCTATTATCGGCCTTGGTCTTCACAGAGTAAATTCATTAGTTTGAATTGTGTTTTTATTAATGCTCAAAGTCAGGGGAAAAAAAAAAAAAAGCTAGGGCTAAACTCCATAATGCCTTGTTGTACCACTTGGAAAAATTTGCTTGTCAGTACTTTAATCTCCCTGTGACAAAGTCTGTCTTTCCAGTGGTTTCAGACCATGTGCAAGACAATAGAAACAATGCAGGAATATTAAAAATTCCTAGTGAAATTAACAGTACCAGGGCATGCAGTTCCAGTCCATGGAATTGCAAAGTGTGTCCAGATGATGCAAGGATGAGTATCTTGTAAATGCTTATAATGATAAACAGATAATAAAGGTTCAATTAAACAAGCCAATGGTTTTGGCCTTGCTGACTGCAAGTTCTGGAGTGTACATGAAATAAACCATCTCCACAATTAGCACTGGCTGGCTCTCTACCAGCTCCAAGGACATTCAGGTTGTTGGTTCTCACCTCCGGGAATGGTCCCCCTGGAGCTGCATTTCAAAGCACTGACAGGTTGGTGCAAGTTTTAATGTGTAGTGCCCAAACCTTCTGTGATTTGACAATTTCATCTTCGGTGGGTGGCAGTTCAGCCTTTTCTTTCCAAATGTAGAGGAGAGAAAGGTTTGTTTGAATGGTTTTGTCAGAAAATAATTGCAGAAGTGTGTCCAATTCCAACACAAACTTCAGGGACAGCTCTACTAGGTACCTAACAGGAGATATAGAGCATCCTCCTAATTTATCATCAATGTGTTTATTTATCTCATGATGTCCCACATCTCAGGCACTGCACAGACCAACCTCTAAGACACCAACCCTGGAGAAAGCTTTTAAACTCTATTCAATTAAAATTCATTTAAACAAAGCAGTTTAGCTTTAAGGAGAGAAATGCAAGACAGCGGCACGGCAGAAATTATCTTGGCTGTGCCAAAGGGCTTCCTGTCTGTTTCATAGCTCTCCATATTTTGAGTTACTTCTGTAAGAAAATTTGTCTGTTACTCTGAAATTATAGAGGACAGAGTTTCCACCGAGCTGTCCCAGCACCTACATAATGTTGAAGATGACCATCAGTGTTCCATGAGCATGTGATGCACTTTATCATAAACTTTATTGACATTCCCAATGAGGTCCAAAGATCCTGTGATGGAAGGTGTAATGACATTTCAATGATAGTCACTTGGCAGTATTCCCAATTTTCCTGCTATCTTTGGGTTACAGCAAATGAAGTTCCATTTGAAATTAAATTCTGACACGGAAATGTGTCTTCCTACTAAGGCTGGGCATTGATGGGTAGGAATCTGTTACCATAAAGGGAGCTAGAAGGCAACTGAACGAAACCTTGGACAAAAAGGAAGGGTTTTTTGTGCTGACTGACTAAAACTAAAGCACTTTGCCAAGGCACGAGTGCATCATAACCCATTACTTATTTGGGTGAAGAAATGCCCCAGCATTTCCTCTTCCAGCACACTGACAGCTCATCCCTGAGTCATCAATTATCCACAGCAACGTGCCCAGGGCTGGTGCTGCCACATGCACAGCAAAGCCTGCTGCCCACAAAGGCCCAGTTTTGGATCTGGGTGCTGGTTTCTCTCAGAATTATGTATTTGAATGTGTGAAGCACAACAAACTGCATCGCAGTGACTGCATGGTTCATAAATTGGCACCGATGCCTGCTCTTTTTCCAAAGTCAAGTGTAAAGTCTTAGGGCCCTATTAATGAAAAATCCATCTGATGGCTGGATCACAGAAAAAGGAGGGTCCCAAATTATGAGCAGGATCTGTTCTAAAAGCCATGTGCTCATGTAAAAATATGATGGAATATGGGCACGAAAATTTCCATGTGGATTTCACTGGATGCACAGGGATTCCTGGTATGCACATAAATGTATATGTTGTACTTAGAGACATGATGCAGAGGGTTAGGAAGCTGTAAATATGTTTCCTTGCTGCATAAAGTAAGGTGATAAACAGTGACATGTCAAAAGCCCTGAAAAAAAAAATGGTTGGGGTCAAACATGGTATCTAGCAAGTCTCACTTTTCTTTGCCCTTGGGACTACATGTTTTTATTTCTACAGCACGAAAACCAATAACTCTTGTTTGACATATCAACCACACTCCCTGAACAACCTGGGAAACTGTTAATGGCTATACCTGCCTGAGTATTTGACACAAGCTGCAGGAGTAGTCAGCACCTGTAATTTATGGAAAAGACAGCGAAACAGTCCTAAAATAGAGGACTATAAGAGCATACTAGGAGTATGCTATAATTCTCAGAAAAAAATAGTTGCTTTCAAAGTATCTCAGTGAGTTGACATACTTTTATTTCTTTTAACTGTTGTAATCAACGTGTTCAGGAAAAGAGAAAACTGAAGAATTTTCCAGCAGAAAATATCTCTGTGTTATTATCTCCATCCTTAGCCAACTTATGCAGAGCAGACTCTATTCCTTTTTGCAATATGCTTAATTTCACATAGACCTGGATTCCAATAATGTTTTTTAAGTTTTTTGGGGTTTTGCCTTTTTTTTTTTTTATTATTATTTAATAAAAATGTAGGCTGCATTCATGCTGCTCACTTTCTGTGAGTTGAACTTGCAGTTTAACCAGCTTAGCTCCCTGACTTTCACAGCTGCCTGTGTGCAAAGACTTGGCTCACCATTAATCCCAAGTGTGATGGGCTTTGTAAAAGTGGCAATGCAGAAGCCTTGAGAGGAAGATTTGGTTTTTGTAAGGCTGCCTTCAGGAGAGTTCTTTCTCCTTAGGAAGTTCATCATCCTGCCAGGAAAGGCACGGAGAGAAGTGAGGCCAGATCCTTTGGCTATTCTGGATTAAAGCTTTAATCTTTGGACTACTTGAATGTGCCATAATTTATGCCATACCAAAGCTCTAAATTATGTCTAAAGTAGCTCTATCCTCTTAGATTCTCTTTAAAAAAAATGTTTCTCATTAAAAATGATGAAACATGAACCACTGGTACTGAATACTCATCTTTCTCACCAACAGGAAAACCTCAGCACTTCTGTACATGTAACACTCAAAGTGATGGCAGGTTTTGGCTTTTCCCAGTGTGAGCCTGGCACAGCTGATTCAAGCAAGGACATCCAGGATCTACACAGATCTCCATCACTGTTGATGCTACTTAGATTCTACATGTGACTATGAGGACAAATTTCAGAAGCAGAACTCCACATTATGTCATGGCAGCTCTGCAGCCAAATGCTGCTGGTAAAAAATCAGTTTAATGCTATGGAACTACTTGTGTCTGAGTATAAATGCCTTCAGCAAAAGAAAATGGGAAATAAAACACCTTTGCTCAGATTTTGTTTTCATATTCCCAGGGACTTTAAACCTGGGATTTGTGTGAAGCATATGTGAAGGAAGAATCTTGGGAGCTGAGAAATGCAGGGTAGTAGAAACAGTTGTCATAGTAATTGTCTTTCACATACATAGCATACATTAAGTGGCCTATTAATGGCTGGTGCCAGTATAACAGAGGCAAGAGAGTGAAAAACTGTCAGTCTGTCTGAAGGGACAGTCAAAGAGAAGGAAAATAAATATCTCCAAAGCGTCACAAAATGTTCAGAAAAAGTATGTTTCCAGGGGAGGAGAAGGTTTCAATAAAATTATGACTTTAGCTCTGGAAAATAATTCAGTTAGCGCACAAGTGGTTGTCATAAAAATTGTGTATATTAGGAAAAATCACTGTTGTCTGTTTCAAAATAGGAATAATATCTTCTAAGCATCTCAAATGTCAGGTTTTATTTAATAAACTTGGGTAAGAAACACGCTGCATAACCACATGATGTTTGTGGAATGTTACTACACATATAAAAAATGCTGTAAACATAAGGGGCTTTGTGTGTGTGTTTCTCTCTTAGAAACCCACTCCATCCTCTGAGAAAGTTTATCATTGAAAAGTCAAGATAGGTTACAACAGAATGACATAAAGTCCAGTTCTGCAAGATGTCACAGAGCATTCTATCATGCTATCACAAGGACTGCAAAGCCCCTGAAACAGTCACTTGAGCACTTTGCAGGAGATAAGTGCTCCTTCCATCCTTAACATCTTTAGAAATGGGAAAGGAGTGTGTGTTTCCATGGACAACATACCTAATGGTGTTTGGGTTTTATGTGGGACAACAGGATAGATGAGTTCCTTTAAAGAAAAGCTAGGAAAAATGTAAAATTATGGAAGGGCTCATCTTGCACAGGAGATGCATAGGAGATAAGAGTGAGCAGCTGATGGCATTTGGGTTTTCTACTAAATGCAGCTGTAGGTGGGCTGGAACACTGCTACCTTTGCATGTGCATTGGAGAACACACATATGTACATTTTTGGTCTCTAGGTAGGTGTTAACAAAACAGCTGACCCATGTATGGAATTGGTTTTTGTCTATTTTTAGCTCTCCCTCGCACAAGGTCTGCACGTTCTGTTCTGTACGCTGCCGACGTTTCAGCTGTGGCTCNGAGATGCATAGGAGATAAGAGTGAGCAGCTGATGGCATTTGGGTTTTCTACTAAATGCAGCTGTAGGCTATGCTGGAACACTGCTGCCTTTGCATGTGCATTGGAGAACACACATAGGTACATTTTTTTGTCTCAGTTACTAGGTAGGTGTTAACAAAACAGCTGACCTATGTATGGAATTGTTTTTTGTCTATTTTTAGCTCTCCCTCGCACAAGGTCTGCACGTTCTGTTCTGTACGCTGCCGAGGTTTCAGCTGTGGCTCTCTGTACAACTCACACTTCCCTTCTGAAAGCTGCTGCATTATTGTACCATTGCTGCCAGGAGGTCCTAAATGGGAAACAAAACAAAACAAACCCAATAAATCAACTGTGATAGACAACAACAACAACAACAAGCAAGAGCACTCTTCTCCCTCCATCTTGCAAAACAAAATCCTTCAGGCATGATTTATTAGTAAAGGCAACTATGGATAGTTAATAATGTACATCTGGATCTAATGAACAAATGCACAGCCAAAATATCCTTTTTTTAATTTTTTTTTTCCCAGGGTTTAAGTGAAGTAATTCATCTGTACTTTAACAAAAGCTTTTATTTCCACATGAAGAGGTGGGCAGCTGTTCAATCAGAAATGACTGAGAATGTTTCAGTCAGTTAAATTGCCCCATATTGTCACATTACCTTGAAAAAAATAGAGAAGCACATGTGTGTGCCATTTTGACTGAAGAAAGTGTCTCTACCTACAAGATGTCTAATGTATATAAATTAATGTACAAATATTTATGATTCTGTTATACTTTTATACTTAATATTTACCATTCTATTATACACAGAGAAACTAATACCTTTGCATTAACTAATACCTTTGCATTAACATGAAACATCACAACGAATTAATATCATAAATAATAGAAAGTGCACGTGGGAAAAAAAATTCTGGGAAATTCTTTACTCATCTCTGTAGCCCTCTGGGCAGAAAAGCTCATTTTGAAAGCAGATGCTCCTGTCTACTGTAACAGAATTGAAGTTTTGCAGTGGATGTTCACTGCTTTCAGCTGGCAGTGAGGGTTTTTAGCAACGCCTCCAATCCTGAATTGCTCAGATTTTGATCCATGAGCAAGTGTAGAAATGGGTGGACACATTCTTGAGGACAAAGCTCAGTAAGAATTTCTCTCAAGCCTGTGTACAATATTTCAGTACCTCTAAGTGATGCAAGTCAACAGAACTACTGGCACATTTAAAGTAAAACATGTGTGTGATTACCTGGAGAACTGGAGTCCATAATTTTAATTCTGTTTAACAGTGATTTAACTCTTAGTGTCATACAGCTATCAGGCTGCTTTTCTTTTACTCCTGTATTTTTTATATTGGAAGCAGGTCTTGATCCTTTTAAAGGAGCTTTTGAGTTAGATTAACATCACTACTAGGCAGCACAGCAGAAAAACAAGCACTGTTGTGCAGTTTTTCCAATTAATTTGGGATTTGCAGTTAAATACCGGTGTCACAATTAAACATATGAATAGTTCATAAACCATCAAACAGGAATGTTTCAGTGGAAGCACTTCTTTAAAAATTAAAAAAAAAAAAAAAAAAGAATCAAACATTTGCAAACATTGACAGGATTTTTAGCAGCAAGTGGTTGAAGGAAAGCTGAAAAGCTGCAAATAAAGCAACTTAGCTGATGAATTGTTTAAATTCTCAAATAGCAGCTGATGATTTCTTCCTATTCAGAGAGAGTTTACTGACTTAGAGCTTCACATTCATTTTTGTTTCTGAAAATCCCTTACAATCAGAGCAATGATCTCTGAAGGAGATGGACTGAATCAATATTTTTTTTCTTGTTCTGGAACTTAAAATGACATATTTTTTCATGCAAGAAATTCTGTTAGGGTTTGCAACAGTACGGGAAAAATAAGACATGTTTGTGTTGGTAATTGGCATGATTCTTCTTGCAAGTTATTAATTTTCTGTAAAGAATAGACCTTTAGGTTAAGAAAAGCTAGTTAAAAGTCCTTTCATCCTTTTAGTTTAGCTTCCACACGTTGTGAAGTGACCAGATATGGCGACAATTGAAATTAAGAGAAGTGGCAATATAATGAGATATTTGTAGCCATCTGCATAAAAAGATAAATGGGTTAAATATTGACTTCTCTGTCTTTATTCTATGTAAGTCTTCCCCAGAAGTGACACACAAGACCGAGAATGATTCAGTGGTGTGATAAGGGGAATGCTGCATGCCTCCAGCCAGTCTTCCTTTGTGAGCCAGTAACTAAAATGGATTGCATTTGGGCACTATATTTAGTTTTGCCTATAATTTATTATCTGATCTTGGCTGGCACTCTAAATTTATTTTTTTTTAACACTCAGTTTTTATGGTATATTGAAAAAGCCTGCAATCTAGCTTTCCCTGCTGCCCAAAATGAAACTAAACCTATGAGTAGTATTTAAGAGGAGCTACTGCCACTCAAATGACTGTGGCTGGAGAAGTCTTCCTGGTTCTCAGATTGACATTCTACAGAATTTCCTTAGGTTATATTTTACTTCCTTTATCATATATCTCAGTAACTGAGATATGAATATCTCAGGTATATGAGATATCAGATCCACATCTCATTTGAAGCACATGAAGGTGCTGAAATGCTGCAACTGATGCCTTGGGAAGGCTGACCTGAAACAGAGACTGGACAGAGCTAGAGAATAAGGTAGATATTTATTGAAAGGCCTTTAGGGTACACCTTGGGCAGGACAAGAGCCTGGCCAGGGCTACACCCAAGGTAGGCTTAGAATGGTCACTAAATTGACAACAGGTCATGAAGTCTCACACTTTTATAAGTTTTGGTACATTTGCATACTGGAGTTTAATTGTCCAATTACAGCTTTGGGTTGTGAAGTCCCATCCTTCTTGTTTTCTCTCTTCAGCCCACTGGTGTTTGTGCTTTTGGGCCTGAAAGTTGTACTCATTGTCCTTGGTCTCCATCTGGAAAAGGATTTGCTTTGTCTACCTACTCTGTGAAGAGAGCTTACTACCAGTTAACATGAGGCTCAGAACTGCACTGCTAGGCAGCACAGAATCTGAAAAACATGAAAGCTAAAACTTAAGGCATATTTCCTACAATAGGTTGGATGTGATAACTGCTTCTAGCCACTGCTCAGGCATCCCGTGATCATGAAATCATCCAATGCTCTCGTGGAAGTTCATTTATAATGAATCCTGAAAAATATGCAACATAAAATTACAACACTTTATCTTACTCTTTATTTAACATCCAGAAAGAAAAAGTCAATGATTTTAGAGATGAATGGACTATTTTTCTTTTTTTCTCCTTTTTATTAAAAAAAAAAAAAAAAAAA
>VXBB01012536.1:184829-209144 GCA_013399915.1 Illadopsis cleaveri
TGTCCCTATTCAGAGGTAAAACTGTACTGATAGTAATTCTCTGACAAGTAAGAAAAGGATTTATGTGGAAAAAGGAGGAACTGGGAAAATCCTTTGGCAGCAAATGTCTTTTTTTTGTTTTAATAGAAAAAAAAAAGGAGAACAGTGGAATTACACTGTCAAACAACCACCCCAAATCCGGGCAAAGATGGAGTATAATTTATTTTGTGAAATTCTAATAAGTAGTAAGATAGGGAAAAAAGAGATTCGGAATGTCTTTGACAATATTAAATTATGTTATTAGGTCTTGAATTACCTCCTTGAAATTGTAAGAAAGAGTACAAATGCATATTTTGGGTGCCTTACATCCTGGAAACATAGTGTAGTCTTATGCATAAAATTCTTCTTGATTTTTTTTTTTTTTTTTCACTAAGACACCCAACCCAAACCTTACAAATTATTTTCATTTTAAAGCTTTTTGCAGTTTAGCAGGTTATGCTGAGAAGAATGGTTTTACTGCTGTTTTATGAGTCCCTAAAAGAGTTTTATAAGACAATTTTGAACTAAAGCATCTTCAATAAAGCATAAAATAATAACTTTGTAGGATTAAAACTCTATAAATAATAGCTACTTCTACCATGGCTGTGAACAGATTTAACATATCAATCATGAATGTAGTAATACAGCCCAGTCAGTAAAAGAGGGAACCTTTAGCTTTTTCGTGCTCAAAAAGTGTAAATGTTGCTTTTTCATAGATTTTGACTCTCGCTTTCTCTCTTCACTCCTGTTTAAGGGGATAGAAGCTGATTTATTAATTGCTTTTAGAGGAACACAGTAGGGCTGTCACAATGACTCACTCAAAGATCTATTGCAACAATAATTTGTGACTAATATATCCAATCATTTGCCCAGCTATAGTCATGACAGTTCCAGCCTCTTGTGTTGCTTAAAATTTATGACTTTAATAGTGCTACAGATTAAATTTAAATATTCATTTCAATACCAATTCTATAAATTCTAGCAAAAAATGTCATTTGATCGTAGCAATGGAGAACCAAAAACCAGATATATATTTGTAAGGAAGTCCTACATCACTCCTTAAAATATTTTAAAAATTTTAAAGAAATGTAAAAAAATATTTTAAAAATTAAACAAGCAACAAATTGCATCTTTTATCTTCATTTGGTGACCTTCATATAGAATGCAATAAGTTGCTGAATGTCTATGGTAAGATTCTGAAGAATGATTTTAAAAAATATCACAGAAAAAAAATTTCCCCATTATTACTTTTGCACATTTTACAGGGATATCTACAACACTCTATAAAGACTTTTTCTCCCTTACATTTTACAGAAACGTCTTGATAATGGATATTTGATTTGATATATATATTTCTACATGTATTTCTGTGTTTGTTCATATACATATCTGTGTATTTATGTGTATTTATGCATTGCCTTGTGGATTTACACTGGAACTTATTTGTTTTAAGAGATTAAATACTTACGCAGTAGTCATGAAAACCTTGTGGACTCACTAGCCATCTGTTCAGTTCAACTGACTTCCAAGAGAAAGCAGAGGGTAGCATGAAAAAGGTTTATTGTAAAGAAATATTGCATTTCATTAATCCTATGAGCAGCATTCCTTTGTTTAGAGCTTTAGTGTAGTACACAATATAAAAGATTGGTTGAGCATAGAACCTATTACTGATCTACAAGATAAAATAGCTGGTTTTCTCATTTTGTCCTCTGTAGACAATTGCAGTTTTTCATATTATTTACTCAAAGAGATACATTTTCCTCTGGCATCCTGACATGCCAGAGACTTCCCTCAAGCACGTGGAATCTTGTTTCTCCATTGCATCTCTCTGCTGCATGAAAAAAGAGTAATTTTTCATTCCAAGGAGAGCTTTTCCATGGAGAAGTAAGTTTTCTGTCTGCTCATCTGAGCAGATAGAAAACTCATGATGCGAGAGATTTGTAGGATAAACAGTATTCGGAATGAAAAATTTAATTAGCACAGATATTATCAGAGTTGTTCTTTAGCCCCAAGGGAAGATTAATGGCATGTGTTTTGTATTTCATGATACACTTTTTGAGAACTCCTAATTAATGGAAAATACTTCCATTCTCAGAAATGCACAGTCCTTAGTATTGAGTAAGGTTTTGTGTAAAACTAATGAGATTTGAATAATTATTTCTTGGCTGTCACTTCGAAGTTATTTAGATGACCTCAGCTGGTTACTTCATGCATTCAGTACTTACTGTTTCGAAGACTTTGCTATCTTCAGGCAGCCTTCCATATCTGAAAACACCTTAAAAACAAGGTGAAAAGCAAGAAACATAAATAAACAGCAATGTTTTGCTGTCAATACCCAATAACTCTACTTTTGTAGAGGGGCAGTAGCCATTGGGTGTTGAGTTCAAAACAGCCTGTAGCACTCTATTTGCTAAGTAAACCCAAGATCATCAAGTGGTCCTCTCTGTCATGCATTCCTTCAGGAACAGTTTGCTTTTGTTCACTGTTGGGTTGTTTTCCCCTTACAACCAGAGTCATGTTTTTTTAGATCATATCTATTTTCTGAATAAGCACAACATTACCAAATGTTCCTCTTTATTATGGGTTCTGAGAACGTGTAGATTACAATAACAAATAAGAGAGTTTTTTAAATACAACAACAGAGAGTAAAGTGATGGGATGAGTTAGAACAAATCTGTGCCACTGACAACACAAATAAGGATGTGGGAGCTCAATTCAGGCAGACACTGTAAGAGCATGAGAGAACAAAGCTGTTATAAAGGCCCTCTCCTAATCAATGGATCACTTTGCTTTTGAATAAAGTCTGTAAAATAAATGGAAAAAAATACCCACAAACTGCCACCTAGCAATATATTTCATGCCAAAGCAACAGGGTAAGATTCCATTTTTTCTTTCATGTTTGAAGAACATGATTTTCCTTAATTACTTTCAACAGAGCTCTTAAAATCTCCACTTATATTTTTAATAAGATAGCTTCTTTTGCTCTAATGTGACAAATCCATCTAGGATTAATCAGAGTGCTGCAGTCCATGGCATTAAATTAAGGTGTATTTTTTTTCCTGGTAATGCAGAATGACACTATGAAGATCTATGTGTTACTCCTTGCTTTGACTGGTGTTTTAGTACATTCAACAAACTCCACTAAAAACCTCACCTAACTCCCTTCCTGAAGTCCCTCTTACCTGCCATTGGTGGTGAAGAAGTTCAGAAAAGCTACTCTAAAACATTCTTCCCTATTTCTAGGGGTTTTTTGAACTAATTTGGCAAAACATAATCAGAAGATATCGGGGCCAAAGTCACTCACGTTAAACAGACCGTATTTCACAGTGCCTCACTCATTTTGAAAAGTCCTTCAACCACGAGGAACTCCAGGGAAGGGAAGTGCTTTGTCAGGAATCATGTCTGCTTAAGATAGCTGCAACCCTGACTTTTGATAACATGGGCACAACGTCAGCCACTACCTGGATACCAGATAACTGGAATTGTCCACAAATTCAAACAAATTAAATTGGTGTGTGCATGCACATGTCAACATACAAAAATGGGCAATAGTTCACCCCAAACAGTTTAATAATTAAGAATTTTTCCCCTGCTTTCACTTTCCATTCAAAACATGCTCCCTGGCTAAAATCCCTCAGTTAAATCACTTATCTGTGGCTCCTGTATTTGGGCGAGTCATGCTCTGGGAGCTGCACAAAGAAAATTAAAAAATGCTAAACCAGTACAACATATTACTTTATTTATTCTGAACAATATTCTTTGATGGATGCACCAAACCCAGGCTTCAGGGAGAAAAGATGGTGTGAGTGAACACTACAGCTGTGGGGCATACAAAGTCTTCAGGCAGATTGTATGGTGACAGACTGTCATATCCCATAGTGGCAATTCCATGTGAACAAAGTATGACAGACAAGTTACCAGTGTATATCTGCAGGAGAACCATGCTAAGTTTAATCTTCTCTCCTACTACATTCTATTCCTAAGCCACTGCCTGTAAAATAACAGCAGCAGCACAGAGAACCATTAAACTAGAGCAGTGTAACAAGAATTTCATGAACATGAAAGGGTGATGCTACCCATATCATTCATCAAACAATAGCTTTCTGTGAATAATTATAAGAGATACTCTCAGACTAGTAGAAGAAACAGAGGGTTAGAGAGTAAGATAGGATTGAAATGCCTTTATTTGAATAATTGTTTCACATTTTCAGAAGGAAAAATTGGAGGTCTCTCAATCCTCAAATGGAATGAAATTGATGCTTGAAAAAGAGTGTTTTCTTGTTATGGAAGAAGTTCTCAGTTTCTTAATAATATACCTAACTAAAAAACTGGAAAATGCCTCCTGACTGTTTCAGCCTCCTCTTTGGTGCAAAAAGAGAGGCAGCCAACCTGTGTCCATGCATTGCCCCTTGCTGACTGGCTTTTCAGTGGTACTTTTGGAAGAGACTGATGATTAACTGGTCTCTCCCCTGGGGCACTGCACTGCCTTTGATGCCTTGGGAAGGCTGACCTGAAACAGAGACTGGACAGAGCTAAGAGAATAAAGTAGGTATTTATTGAAAAGCCTTTAGGGTACACCTTGGGCAGCACAAGAGCCTGACCAGGGCTACACCCAAGGTGGACCCAAAATGGTCATAAAATCGATCACCCGTCACGAGGTCTCACACTTNGACAAATAAGCTGCACGTGGGGGATGAATTGAAGTTAAATAGACTGTCTGGCAGGAGGCAGACCCCACCCATGGAGCTGCTCTTGGCCACCAGTCACTGCTGTGTGACAGCAGGAGCAGAGGAAGCTTGCAAAGCTGTGAACTGCCCCTCTGAGGCCCAAAACCACCTTTATAATAACCCTGGTTTTCCATCACCCCCCTGCTGTGCAGGCTAATGGAGGCTGCTCAAACAAACAGAAATATTTTTATGGACTGTGAAGTTAGACTTGTGCTACAAGGAGGCAAAATAGGGAATATTCGACAAATGGGGAGGTTTCAAAAAGCTGCAGCTGATTATCTGTTCATTATCATGTTTTCCAGAAATTTCTCTCAATAAGTGTGAAAATGTCTGAAGCGTTGTGGCTCTTCCAGCTCCAAGATAGGGAAGCTCGTGATAAACTGCATGGCATGTCCCTCACTTTCCCAAACTTTCTCTCCATATTTACACTACCCAATTTGAGGGCCATTCTTTGTTTGCAGCAAAGACACTAAAGCTCCAGGTTATGCTTATGGAGTGCAGCCAGAAAAACAGAGAAAGGAATAGCAACATTCATGCCTGGGAGTTTTTGGCATTAATTGTCTTACACAGGCACACAACTTAAAGTACTGATAGATATTTATTTTTTTTTTAAAGATGGTGTAACCATGCCAATGGCATTTTATCATCAAAACATAAAGATGCATTCTTCAACAGTGCTAGGAAAATGCAGACATATGTACAAAAAATGTAAGAAATCTTTTAGTGTTTGAACCAATCCAGAAGTCAAATCTTTTTAGGTTTCTTTATGTTAGTCCTTAGAGTAGCTGGAAATTCAACAGGTTCAGTCACACCAGTGAAAGTGCTGCATGGCTTCTCTTATACAATTTTAAAACTGATTATTGGAATATAACTAACCTTCAATGGGCAGAATGTCTGAGCACTTGAAGTACATAACACAGGGTATAGATATAATCTTTGGCTATATCACCACAGCTTTTTTCAGTCTGAGATGACAGAAGGAAAAGACTCTGTGAAGCAACCATTGATGCAAAATCTACATTAACATTACTTGAAACACACACAAAAAATGAATTTTTAAAAGTGTTATGAAGGAGAAATTAATGCATTTTTTTTTTCCAAGCTAAGGCATTTTATTTCCTAAACACAACTCTGAGGGATGTCTTGGCTAATCAATGTTCCTTCTCACTCCCCTCACCCCCAAAATTCCACTCCTGTAATCCTTAATTTGGGGCAGATTGACATCAGATGAATGCAGAATTATGTCTTGAATTTACTGAGAGAGAGCAGAATTGGCTGACGGATTGAATTATCCTCAGGCAGTCTCTCACTTCTGCGTGGCAGATTCTGCTGCAAAAAACTAGGAAATGTTTCTAAGGGTATCTCTTATGCAAGATCCTGTGCTAAAGGAGCTGAGGAGCTAACACAGTGTGTGTTAGGCAGTATGTAGTTTGTGTAGCACACATTTTTCAGACTTTCAGTACTTTTCCCTGTAAGCCCCGTGCCACATTACTTGCACACCCCTGCTGAGACAGACAGGCTATGGGATTTTTCCCTCCTCCACCCCCTACCTGTCAAGATATTCTCTGTTGAGCTTTGTGTCATGTGGCATTAGGAGAGCTTTGTTCTCAGAGCTTAATTCTCTTTCTCCAAGTCTGCAGCGGTGTGACATTTACAAACTAATGCACTTGCCCTTTAGGTAGCCCCTAACAGAAATCTCGTGTCCAATAGGAATTACAGATCATTTTGCTCTGAGAAGGAGTTTCAGCTGTGCTCAAGGAAATGCAGAAATAAACATGTACCACATGACTTAGTCCCTTTTTCAGCCATAGGTTTCTCCATGTATGCAACAGTTCATGTCTTCCTACCAATATGTATGTTCAACATTATGTCTATGGTTTAGCTGAGGAGTAAAGGCTTTTCTCAGTCTTCTATTACAGATTGTGTTAAAAAAGTTTTAAAATAAAATTGATAATATATTTCTGTATGTCAAGGCCAACATCAGCCTCATCCAACCAACAACTTTTCCTTTTTTTCAAAAATATTTTAATTTATCAACTAGCAACTACTCACTTTCCCCACCTGAGTTTTTTTGTACTTCTCTGAACAACATGGTTAAAACATGCTACTGCTATTTATTTTCTTTATACCAGTATAATTTCTATTTAAAACAAGAGCCCTTAAATAGCAGTAGTTAATGAAAAAATTTCTCACACAAACTTTCAATTGGGTATTCGGACCTTATTACTTACGTGTACGACACAATGTTTTATGTCATTAGAAATTAAGAACTGAAAGGGTGAGGCATATACAGCACCATAGCCAGAGAGAAATTCCTAAGACCATTCCCTTCCACATAATGTCATTCCCATAACTAGAAAAACAAAAAAGAAAAAAGCGTTTTATTTTTAAAATATACAGAAGTAGGATAGAGGAGTGAATCATTGTACAAACAAATGGAAATGCTTCTTGGGAAATTAAACACTCTGGCTGCATTTGAAACCTGATTGTTTGAAAGAAGACACAAACTGTGTTTAACAAATGTTTATCCACAAAGCCATAGTGAGTCCCCTCAAACATGATATTAAATAGCAGGACAGCTATTAAAGATTGATAAATTGTTGTAAGTACATTTTTTTCATTTGAGAGTTTGGATTTATTCTTCCTTGTAAAGGTCTCCTAGAAAGATCACTCCAGAAAAAGTAGTTTATATCTGATTCTTATAACCCACAATGCAGAATGATGACTTGTGATTCAACTTTTAAGTAACCTCCACATGGAAATCTTCCTTTGATGTTTTCCACTGATTTTTTGCTGAAAAAGCAAATGGCATTTTTTTTTTTCCTCTTTTCTGCTGTTACAGTAGAAATTCGACAGCAGGTAACCACTGAGATTTTTCCCCAATGTGGAAAATGCTCAGCTTCAAAAGAAAATGACAAAGGTCTTGTAAAAATGGTCTGTTCAAATAAATCACTAGATCAATGCCCCCCACAGCATTTCTAGGTCATCTGTGAATGGCAGTGTTAATCAAGCAATACTGAAAAAGGAAAAAAAAATATCATTCGACTTAAAGAGAGCTTCCCCAAAGCCATCACCAGGCTTGGAAACCCTGGCTGAGGATGCTCTCCTGCCTCAACTGTGCTTCCCCACCCCATCCTGTGCAGCCAGGCTGCCAGCAGAAAAGACCTGCTACTTCCAGAGTTGTTATGACATTAAAAATCCCCTTCTGTGATTTGCTGTAGCCGCCTGTGAGCAGAGTTAAACTGCTGATGCACAGAGCTGAGCCCTCTCGGGTGACAGCCCATCAGCATAAAGAGGCTCTCTGGCCATGCAGGGATGGATGGCAGCTCACAGCCAGTCTCAGCTTTCATGAGCTGAAACGGACAGCTCACAGAGGGGCACAGCTACTGTGGGAGGAGGACAGGGCTCAGCTGAGCAGCTGGTTAGGATTTAAACACCTAAAAGTAGGGCCAGCATGTGTTTCAGGTGCCACATCAGCCTGAGTCTCCCTGGGGTTGGAGTTGCTGTCGCCATGCCTGGGAACGCAACTCTGGTTTCCTGAGACCAGGCTCCTGTGAGCAGAGAGCCAGGCAGTGAAGTGGGGATCCAGGACTGCTCAGTTTGGGGTTTTTTTTTGTTGGTACCCTGACCTTCCTAACGTTCTCCTTGCATCTGTTGTTGCTGCTGCATTTATCAGTGGGTCTAATGTCACAGACTAAGTCAGGAGTAGGTTGCCCAGGGAAATGATGAAATTAGCATCCCTGGAAATGTTCAAAGGTCATGTGGATGTGGCACTTCAAGACAGGGCACATTGTGACAGGTGAGCACACTGGGAATGAGTAAATGGTTGCAGTCAGTGAGCATGGAGGTATTTTCCAGCCTTAGCAGTTCAGTGGTTCTGTATTTGTACAACCTTGGTTTTAAAAAGGTGCATTTTTCAATGAAGGTAAGGACTTTCAGTGATGACACAGAGAGTGCTAAAAGTAGTATTAAAGATCTGCTCAGTGTTTACCTCTCAATTCTGTTGCCTTCACTAAACTTGTAAATATTTTTCTTTACTGCCAAGTCTAATTCTTTTTCCAGTAAAGTCCTGGTGACTCCAACGGGAGAGAGAGCAGGGACAATGTGAGAAAATCTTGTACCCTGACAAAGTTGCTCTGATTTATCCTCTGTGAAAATGAGTAAGAGATGCAGAACCCTCAAAGGGTGTCAGGATGCTTTTGGTGTGACTTTTGGAGAAAGAAGAGATGTAAGCCACAGTACTGATGTGGGTATTATTTAATGCTGCAGGTATGAGTTTTTGATCAGTTTTATTTATTTCTATAAAGACAAAACCCCCAATAACTTGATAATTAGCATTCACTAATTACTTCCTCCATATAAATGCACTGTCCTTCAGAAAGTCTCTGCTCCCACGCCTCAGATGAGGACTATTTTCCACTCTGATAACACTGTTTCCATTCCCTCACTCATTCATATGCACATGCACTTTGGTATCAGTTTTCTTTTTGATGGCACAATAAAAGTCACCTAATTAGGTAACAACAACTTCATGTCTTAACTACACCCTTGTAAAACCACAAGAAATTTGTGGGACAGGTTTACTGCTGATGTTTTACTACCGTTTGCTTCCATTTCCCTCAGTTGTGCTCTGACCCTGAGCAGCATTAAAGGTGAAATTCTGATCCACTGTGCAAACCAGTAGCGAACCTGAAGTGACTTTAAGAGCCTTGGGATTTCTCATCCAGATCTCCACACGGCCATAACAAGAGTTGTTCTCATGAGAAAGCCCAACTAAACCAGCCCTCTGTGGGCAGTAATATTTTATACACAGGACGTGTGGATACACTCCTCTTTTAAACAAATTTGGAAGAACAATAGCAGCCTAACTCAAGCACTCGGAATATGGGAAATGCCAGAAAAGAGATCCTCCACATAGCTTCATTTCAGCCCCCTTTGTGTGCTTTGATAGTCCTGTTGGTTCCTGGGATATTTTTGTTTTCCCTCAGACCCCACTGATTCACAGGAGCTCTGACAGAATGGCAAGTTGCTCAGTATATCACCATGTGGACTCCAGTGTCCCTGCCATCTCTAATGCTACTTAAACACAGTTGAGAGAACTATTTATTCCCTCAGAATTTATATCATGGCACCAGTCATTTTTTCAGTGTATTCATTCTCACAGGACCCATTATTCTCAATTTTCTCTCAGAAGCTGGACGTGCAGAATTAAGAATGTCAAGGGTGATAATTTAGGGTGTGGCTCTGAAAAGCATATTCCAAAATATCAAGAGCCTGATTATTAGAGTTCAACACCACATGGCTAAAAACACCCCCCCAAAAAACCAACCAAACAGAAAAACCCCACCAAAACCAAACCACCAAAAAACTTAAAAAAACCCAACAAAAAGACCCCCACAACAACAAAAAAACCCCAACAACTCTCAGTTAGCAGGTTCAGTGATTCTGCTGTGAATAGGGTCTCTGATAGTGTACATTGCATAGCTGAACTCAGTTGAAATAATGAATATCATACTAGAAGCCAGTTAGTTAAAGTAGGATTGTGTTCAGCAGCTTCTGTGTTATTCTCAGTTAATTTTGCAATCTGTCTTCTGAGTGAAGTGGCAGAAATGTGAGTTTGTGCAAGCAGATCAGTAGAACCAGACACCTTGTAAATACATCCTTACAGAGACAGTAATTCTTTAAGAAGAATGAAGCACCAGTATTACAAAAAAAACCCCTCAAGAGTTCTCAGTGGTTCTTGTGACTCATGATGTCTTCTTGTGGGAATGTTTTGACTCTCTAGAGTGCCTCTCTAGCAATTAGAATGTGTTTCACTTACCCACTCATTTGTCAAGATGTTCTGCTTGATAAAAATCAAACATGGCATTGGCTGGATATGTGATGGATATCTAAGCATTGGAAGTTCCTCCTCCAGCAAACTGGGATATCGAGATGGCAACAAAAGTGTTCCATTTGCCTTGGGAGAGGTCAGAGAGGTCAGCCAGGATGCTGATGGGGAAGGACAGTTCTGTGTGAGCTCAGTGTCCTGCGGATGTTGAGCCTTAAATATTCCATTTGTGAAGATCCAAGAGCATCCCAGACACCTCCAATGGAAACTCTCAGATCCTTATGTAGGACCACAAAGAAAAGATGGATTTGTTAAGGGATATTACCTATAAATATCTCCGGTATTTCATGTATAATGGTATGTTTAACATATAAATATAAAGTTGTGGGATTTTTTTTTATTTTCTATAAACAGTGCAGTGAAGTTTTGGAATGAAAGACCTACAGCAAGAACTGAAAATAAAACAAAGTGAACTTTACTAAAGTACTTTCCTGAGTACTAAAGCCAAGTGAATTACAGAGAATAAACATGTCATAAGTAGCATGAAGTAAATTAGATTATAATAGGATTACTGATATCGTTTATGAACAAGAAAAGATTTTTTTATGTTTACCAGAAATACAAGGGAAAAGAATGCAAGAATGGAGACCAAAACCCCAGTCACTATCAAAATACAGTTTAACACGCATTTAACTCTCACACAACTGGATGGTCCCTTGGTTTGCCATTTGGGTTTAGATCTTCAGAACATCTGAATGCTGTTTAGTTGAATGCTGTGTAAGGGAGGGAAGGAGGAGGATTTAAAGGCACTTACAATGAACATGATCTTCATGTTAAATGAGTTCACTTAAGGGTAGATTGAGTGAGAACCTGAGTCCATTCCCACAGAAATGTCAGCCTACATCCCTCTGACATTAGTAGGAGCAGAGAAGTGACCTGGTAGCCATCCTGCAGAAGTCAAACATACATATACATCTTGGATCTTGTTTTTCCTAATCTCTTTTTATTTTTGGCTCTCCATGAACTCAGATCTGACATTCTCAGCATGAAAGATGGCATCATGAGGCCTGAAGATGCTGAAGATAGATTAGCCTCCCTAAAATGTAGTTTGGCACAGATGCCTTCAACATGTTACCCCTTCAATTCACTGATAAATTCCTACTGAGTTTCCCCTGAACCTTGGATGTAGTTGGGCCACTCATTTCAGGCATCTGGGTAAAATAAATCTTAAATTGAAAGTTGACCTCACCAGCAAATGTCATTTATTTACATTGGATTCCATCCGTTCGAGTGGCCCCTCTGTACGTATGAGAGGATGAACAATTAAAGCCTCTGGTTCAGAGAAAGGAAGGGCATTGGAGGTCGCCAGCACTGTGTATCAGATTTTAGCCAAGAAAACTTCTTTAGGCATGTTATTAAATCACAAAAATTACAGATTAATGCTCCACTAAGAAGGCAAAAAAAAAAAAGAAAAAATGCTGAGCTTGCTTCTGGACTGTTCTCTGATGGAGGGGAAGTAAGGCTGGAGACGAGAGACAATTAATCTTGGGCTGAAATTTAAGGGAAAATATTTATGTGAAGGACCCTTAAGACACATTTCTCTAGGTCTTTTTTTAACTTCTCCAGAAGTTCTTGTAATACTCAGAAAAGTCTTTTAAATCATATTTCTTGTCTCATACAGCTGTAAAATTATTTTGTTCCTCTTGGATTGCATAGAGGAAAAGAGTCTTCAGCATCAATAAGAATTTGACTACAGGGCTATTATATAAAATAGCCCATCCCAAACTTTTTTCCACTCAGTGAATTTTCTAGTCTTTGGGGAGAAAATAATGCAGATAATCTTACAAGGCATTAATTCTGCTCAGTGGAGGAGCTGCAGGATTGGGGTGGTGCATGACCAACATGTTTGACAATAGCACTGAACATTTTTTCAAACTGTCACGAGTGAAGTTCCAAAAACGTTAGATAAGCCTCGAAGCCATTAGGAACTGGCTCCCAACTAAGCCTGCAGGTACTCAAACCACTGGGTGGGATTAAATGTGTGCTTACAGCATTTGGATTTTTATTTGCTGCTGACCGCCGCTGAGCAGGCCACCTGCGGCGCTCCTGGAGCACGCTGCTGTGGGAAGAACATGCTAACTGAGCGTGATGGTGAGCATGGTCTCACAGTTCACTAGCACTCTGCATTACAAAAATGAAAGAAATTAACATCACACCAGTTAAAAGTCAAACTTCGCAGGGAGCAAGTGGGCACGCTGCCTCAGGACACAGAGACTCTGCCATAAGACATATGTGGTGTCTCTTGAGGACTGGAAAATGACCTTTACACATCAGTGAGTTATGCAAAGAAGACATATCCTAGGGGTAGGGCTCGTTAGCAGAACAAGGACTTGAACCTAAGTCTGATTTGTCTTGCTCTTTGACGACTTGATACCCGCAGAAAGCCAACAGGTAAAGAAAGGCTGGACAATTCAGCTGATTTTCAGCCACATAGGCTTGCTCTTCAGCACTGTAATCATGGTAAATTTGGCCTCATGTGAGTAGATTAAAACAATTAAGTGCTCACCTCTCAGCTGCCATGAGCTGTTTTGCTTCTTCTCTTTCACTTGGTCATACATAATAAGTGAGAGAGGTTGTGAGACTGCAGCAACTGGAAGCCTACAGGTAAAATAGACATATTTGGATAATCCTATCAAATAATATGCATAACAACGTTTTTCCTGGAGGCCCTTCTGGTACTGGAATACTTTTGAAAGACAATATATTAGTTTATTGTGTAGCTCTGCTAGTCCATTTAGGCACTGTGGCAGCAAACCAGCTTACTTTTGAACTTGAACAAGTATGTTAAAAAATGTTATACTGGTGAAAAAGATCACTCAGAACCTGAGTGCAGAGACTGTGCCCTCAGACTATATAAGTCACCAGGTACTAAACCATTCTCTTCCCCGTACAAATGTGTAAGGTCTTCAATAAATAATAACAACTTGCTCTTTTGTTCTTCTTAGGCTGATTAAAAAAAAAAAAAAATTCCAGTTTTTATAAGGTTGCTGACAGAAATCCTGACTCTTTCCTTTACTGAACTCTGCTCCAAGAACTAACCTTAAAATGATAAAAAATAGGAGAAAAAAAGATTTAAAGTTTACTTTATATCAACTCAAAACAAAATAAAAAACCCCTCATAACTAACTTCTAGAGGAGTATGTAAAGGACTCCTGTGCATGTCAGCTAGCCACAAAACTGCTTTCAGCACTAGAAAATCCCCTGGACTTTATACATGATGATGTAGAGGTACATGAAAGCCACTTGAAAATCAAAGGAGTTTGGGAACTGTACAATTTGTCCATATAAATATAGCTGATGTGAAGCTAAATCTGAGAATGTACTTTTGGACTGAATCCGTGTTCAAGCTTCCGAAGAAAGCAAAAAAGCAGTGAAGAGCTTCAGAGAATTATTGCAGTTTTTTGAGGCTTGAAGCCAACTCATCTTTAAAGTGGCCTTAAATCTGTTCAGTCTCTCACAAGATAAAGAGTTTTCAGAACAATTCTGTGGCTTTCAGATGACACAAAGTCAACTTTTTCAACAGTGAAAGGAATTACCAGGAAGGTGTGCATATGCATTGTGCTAATTATGCCTCTAATTAGGATACAGCACACGTGGGTACTACATGGGATCTCTGTCTGTGTCTCTCAGCACCAATTTCATTCACTTAACTGAGCCCCAGTGTGTACCAAAGCAAAAAGGAACACAGAATTTAGTGGCTGCAGATTATCTATCCACAACGTTTATATAATAGCCAGAATTAAGCAGCAAGTAACTACAGCATTCTGTGCATTAAAGCTGCCACAGGCAGATCCTGTTTCAGTTTAAGCACTGCTCACATCTCACCAGAGCAGCTCTGAGTGTTCTGTGGAGAGCTGAAGGTGTGGAGTCCAGGCCCCACAGATGCACTGGGAAATTTGCCATTGGTTTAGTGGAGCCTTTATCTCCCCCCAGATCTTGAAAGCATTCACTGGACACTGTATTTCCCAATGTGTTCTTTGGGGCCAAGCAGCACATTAAACATTCCACAGCTTCAGCAGGAATGGCTCTTGTGGGGTAGCTGCTCCTTCAGACTCACTGGAGCAGCCTGAAACTCCACCAGGATGGAGATACAGATTGCTGCTCTGGTAAGGGGCATGAAGATCCATTTTTACCAGGCAGAGGAATAGCCTTATTTCTCATGTTCTTGCTGGTGTGAAGAGAACATTCATCATGATGATGCAGCTAGGTGGATATGGCTTGAAGGAGGAATGAGTGAGGAATGCCACTTTCTCCTTCATAGAATCACAGAATGGTTTGGGTTAGAAGGGACCTTAAAGATCATGTAATTCCAAGCCCCCTGCTGTGGGCAGGAACAGCTCATATGTCTCTATTGGGATAAAGGAGGGTATTAATTTTGGTTTTTCTCCTTTTACTCTAAAGGTAATGATTCACAAATCACAATTCTTACCTGAATAACTTCTTTTCCTGTATTCTTATAAATAACATATAAATCAATATGGACAGATAAGTAAATAAAAAGGAAAATACAACCCGTACTTCCTTCTTGGCAATTTAGATTTTAAAGGTATTTTTAGTTAACTCACTGGAGTTCCCTATTTTAACACTGTCTGGCATATCTCACTCATCATCAGAATTTTATTACAAACCACACAGGTGTCCCTGGATACCTGTGAAAACTCGTGATCTATTTGTTCCTTCCATCCTCCAGCATGAGCAAAAATATACCAACCTCCTCCAAAGCTCACGGTAGTGAGTCTTACAGCTGCTGTTAAACAGCACTTATTTAAAATAAAATGCTAACTCTATTCATCCTCCAGCCCTCCATGCCCCTTTTCCCCCTTAGGGAAATTCAGTTTACAGGACAATCCAACACATGGCAAAACAGCCTTTCAAAGGCAACTGCAACTGCAGCAGGGAGTTTAGGTGTACCTTGCCTGTCAGTCCTGCAGCCTCAGATTTGATTTATGCACTGACCCTCTGAGTGTTATCCAAGCATCCACCAGAAAATCCTACTCTTTCAGGCATGCAGCCTTGATTTCACTTGATTGACAGAATATGGATTTCCGAGATATTCTTGGATACACAGAGGATCTGTGGCTGCAGCATGTGCAGTGGGAGGGGGGGTGAATGAGGTAATTAGAGACAGGGAAAGCCACTTTCTCCTTTCTCATGAGTGTGGTGGGATCAGTGAGCACAGTAGTAAGACGTTTCTTGTTTCTCCCAATGCCTCAACTTTCTCCCTCTGTGCATGGGTGTGCACCAGGATTTATGGGTGTCCACAGAGCTCTGCTCCTCTAGAGGAACATGAATTTGCTATTTTTCTGTCTGCTCAATGTGAAAATTTGGGAAGCTTGAGTTTTCTGACCTGGTAGATAAGAATGCTACCAGCACAGACCAAGGGAATAATGTTAGGAATTGGGAGCGGATTTAAGGAAACACAAACTCAATCTGCTGTGCTCCCAAGTACCAGTAATGAGAGAGAGAAATGTGAGAATTATTTGTTGAAAGGAAAAGAGCAATTCTTAACTATAACTTATTCATTTAAGTCTAACAGCTTTCTGGGTCAAGACACATACCTTGAGGAAAGTGGGCAAGTTCATATGTCTCATGGAGCAATATTCCAAAGTGCTGGACAATTCACTTCTGGGGATTTCTGCAAGGTAAACATGGGGCAATTGTCTAATCCCTGCCTGGAGACTTTTTGAGTCAGGGCACCTCAAGACAAACTCATGGTTCTTAAGGTGAGCACACGCTACCAGTGGATTCACTGCTGGAGAAAAGGAATTAACCCAAATCTCATAACAGGCCTGAAGGGTTTGTCCAACACTTACTCAGGATAACAAATGACTCCTCTGGGAGGGGAATGCTTTTTGTAGAATGAAACTCACAGTGTTGTATGCCAGATTTACTGATCAGTCCTTCTACTCTCTCAGGTACAGAGGAAGAAGTGTGTGTGTAAGTCGGTTTATAGCCAACCTTGGGAAAGGAAAGAGATACCACAGGGAAAGTGCTTGATAATGAGATTCATTCTGATAATGAGGTTGTAAATTCAATATATATTTTCTTAATTCACACTTTATTCCAAAGGACTCAACTCATCATTCAGAGTTAAAACAACAGTGTTTGGGGAAAAAAAAAAAAATTCCATGTTTTTTTCATTCAGCAAGGCTTAAGCTCACTGTTTGAGTTAAACATTTGTGATTTGGGCTGGGTTTTCATTTCTTAATTTCCAATAGGAAGCTGAAAACAACCTCACCCCAATATTGTTACTCTGACTATGTAACAAAGAAGGGATTTGAATTGATCCACAATGATGCTAAAAAATGGGTGTAGACGCTGACGTTACCACAGGCACCATTTTCAATACTTGCAAAGAAAATAGATCTGGATTTTAGTTGAAACTTGGGTCAGTCTGACAAAAGACAGGTAATCTTTGTGGCTTTAATACATACCTTTGGCCTACATTTCAAACAAATACGAGGCAGCTCAAGCTTTGGATTTAAGTGGTTTCATATGTCTCTCAAGTGCAGATCATTTTCCTTAAATTTCAGTTGAGAGTCTGAGTTTTCTCAATTCTGAAAGTCAAAGTTAAATTCAGGGGTGTGAACCCGTCTGGACTAAAACCGAAGGAAATATTGGCACAAACCTCAGCAAAATGAAACTGCCAAAACTTGAAACAGCTCTGATGTGTATATATATATATATATATTAATCTACTCAGAAAGAAAGTTTTAAAAAGTCAGTGGTTCATCAGAATAATAATCAATTTAATCTGGTTTATTCAAATTTTCAGGGAAAGGAAGTAAATTTAAGTTGCTTGTGGCTTTAAGAATACTTTGACTAATTTAAGGAAAGCATAAATTTAAAAATTTAAATTTTTGCTAAGGTTTCCTACATGCTAATCAACCTCAGATGAAGTCAGGAACAATTAAGATGCATTTGTGCAGGGAATAGAAAGCAGAGAGAAGAGAGGAAAGAAGAAAAGAAGGCTAACATTAAGCAGACTTTGAAAACCATTAAAACAAGTTATGAATGTCTGAACTCGAAGAATTTTGATGGGCATTGTTAAATTTAAAGGAATTTTATGGCTTACATAGGTTAATTTGCTCTTCATTTGAACTGTGAGCTCAACCCATGGTAAAACATGAGACTGAGCTGGGTTGTTAATGTCATGAGTTCTTTCTATCTCAAATTTATTTGTAAGGGTTAGGGAGCATTACTCATATTATAATAACACACACAGCAATACTATTTATCAACCACCCAGAAATTCCCAAGTGCTCTAAATAACTGCTTAAAATTAAAGTGGATTGCAGAGACTGAATAGACTGTCTGATAAAGCAATGTGCATGACAAACAACTCTAAATGAGCTTTTTTACCAAAAAAACCCCCACCACCCTCCTTGCAAAACTGTCTGTGTTATAATGTGATCATTGTTGCTCTGGCTAATTACAGCTGTCTATGTCAGTGGGAAGCCTTGCTGTAAAGCTGCAGGACTGTGCACCTCCCACCTGCAAGGACTTTTTGGAGATTGTACAGGACAGAAAAAAGAGCAGGGGGAAAAAAAAAAAACCAAAACCAACCAAACCAACAAATGAAAACAAAAATCTGAGTTTATTTTAATAGGAACAAAATCAGTGGAGCACATAATGCACTCTCTGTATCTGTTGAGTTTTCACTGATGCACAAGTCACTGATCACTGGGTAGCAGTGTCAATGTGATCACCAGGCTCATGTTCCTGGTGCCACTCAAAAGAGCCTCTCTGGACCTTGGACCCTTTCCAGACTGGTCAAAGACAAATATGTTTTAACTTAGGCCATTTTCATTTTATGCTTTAAAAGTATTCTTCCATTTCTTAGCTGAGCCAGTCACATGGCCAGAGGCTTTACAGATAGGTAGAGGGCAAAGTGAGCAAAACTTGAATGAAGTACAAGGAACAAATTCATATGGGGAAAAATTAAATTCACATCACAGGAAACAGAAATATTTTAGAGATTTAGATGTGTTTGTTAGAACTTGGAAAGATATACCCACATAGTAACAGAAAGATCACACATTCTTTGTTCTTCCAGCAGCAGCAGAGGTTTCCAGTTTTACCTTTGGTGTATTTATGGTGTTTGCTCTCTACTGTAGCTCTACAATAGCCCTGGCAAAATGGCAAAAAATAACTCCTGAGAATGAGCATTTCCCTGAATAGGCTTCATTGCAGTTGGAATTTGAGAGAAACTTTCCATGGAAAAATAGGGGGTGAGACTGAATCCTTTTAAAATGTAAGTCACACAGTAGTGAAATAAAACAAGCTTTAAAGGCTTTAAAATGAAAATGACAGAAAAGCCTGATCATTGAAATACAAGCCCTGTTTTTATGTTACGTGTATTCCTTAAATTATGTATGAAATATAATTTTGAGGGGAAAACCAAGAAGTTAATATTACAAGACCATAGATTTTAAAAGCTGCCAATTAAAGGAGACACAAATCATCAGCTTTACCAATTTGTTTTGATCCCTTCCTGCTGACATCAACATAAATGTTGTCATAAACTCTGCTGGGAAAAGGAATAGGACACACATAGAAGTACAGAAGTTTAACAAAATTCCTGAAGACCACAGAACATATTTGTTTTAGAGTTTAGCACATTTTTCTTGAGCATGCATTAAACACATATTTTATAGTTCATTATTAATTCAATCATCTCCTTATTTATTTTTTCAATGGAATATTCTGCAGTGTTCTTTGTCATAAACTCAACCATTTTTCTGCTTTTTGATTCACATGGAAAATTTTTACTTTTTTAAAAAAAATTGCAAGTTATATAATAAGTGGAAAGTCTCTTCAAAGTTTAAAAGTGCTACTTCTAGTCTGCTAAAACTTTAAGCAAATCAAGTTTAGCAACCTAGATGATGTTGATAAGAGAAGATAAAATGAAGGGGTGATTGATTTGATTCTCAGAGGACTATCTTTGAAATCCCACTGTAAGTTAAGTGAGGAAAAATTACCCCATTTTTTCATTACAGTCCCCCAGCTAAAAGCCTAACATAAATTTTAATGAAATCAATTAAAAAGGCAGAGATAAAGAGAAAATTGTCTAATATACTTAGTAATTTTGGCCTTTATATATATATATATTTTCCCCCAAAAAGTAGACTATCCTTATTTTATCCCAAGCAGTAAGAAAGAATAACCCCTCACACACTATTTTTTATGATTATCACAGCTGTGAAGAGCTGTCATGAATATATATCTGCTTATAAAAAGTTCCCTTACCAGAAGATTAGCAGCATTTTATTGAATTTAATGCCTGGTCACCCTGCACTAGCAGCATTTTTCAAGGCAAAAATATTTATCCAACAGTAAAGGATGGTGTATATAAGCCATACAAGATGACATGTTCCCTGAATATAAGTTCTCTGTTTAAGGGAGGAATAAGTATGTAATCAACAAATCAGTTTCTCGACTAGCTTGGTGAGGTTGGATTAACAGAAGAGAATTTTGAAAAGGTAATGGAGAGAGCTGTACTCCAATACTTGGGGCAGGAAGGAGTTAAAGAATAGCAGAAGAAAAATGAGAATAAAAAGGATGGAGAGGAGATGAACTACATACCCACAGCAAAGTGACAAAGGAGAAATTAGATAATTTCCAAAGAAGAGAAGAACTTGAAAGCCTTGAGAGGCAAGAGCAACAACAGGAAATCTGGAAAACTGTATGAAAGACAAAAGAAAGTGAAATAATCAGAGACCCACGAGGGGCCAGTTGGGGTTTTTTTCACTGAAATGTACAGTGAAAATTACAATCCATCTAAATAGAAGCATCCTAAAAGTGAATAGAAAGTCTTAAAATGCTGACAACAATGAATAAATAGTACAGTCACTAGTGCAATGTCTGTCACACTGCTGCTGTTCTGCCCAGCCTAGGTTAGATGTCTCAGAAAACTCCAAAACCATGCAAAAGTCTATTTGCAGTTAACATACCGATACGGATATGTGTTTATTTTAAACTGACCAAAAATGGTCTCAAAAATAAAAGTATCTTTTTACCCTCAGTGCCTGGTTGGCAATGGCACTGTTACAGCACGTGGTGATGTCTGCTGGTTACTTTCTCTCCAGTACCAGCAGAAATTATTCAAAGAGGAAGGGCCCTGACAGAGATCATGGAGTTTGCAGCCTTTCTCCTCTGGCACAGCCCAAAATAATCTAAAAGCTCTAATCCAAACAGCCTGACCACAGAGCAAGTGTGGATTTCAGGTCACACTCAAGGCATAGTATGAATCTATCCATTTACTTCAGGAGGCTTTCAAACACTTCTGAGTATCCCCCCAGCGATTCTGTAAATAAGCCTTGGAGCTCTGTTTTACATGGAGAATAATATGGAGAGTTGCTTTTCACAAGAATAGGACTGAGGCTTGACTTTATGGGGTCCTGTGCAGTTGAATTCTGCTGAAACACACACATGAATGAAGGTATGAAATCTTTAACAAGTCTGATATCCTTAAAACCTGCATTTTTACTCCTCTGTACGTTATTTTGTGCACATCTTCACAGTGGGCAGAAATGATCTCATCCCTAAAACTCTTGTTTGCTTGTGTATGAGAATATTAGATATTTTCAGTCTATTCCAACATTATCTCAGCACATAAAACTGCAAATAAAATAATGTATGCCATTTAAATTTGATCAAAGAGGGGGAAGTGTGCTTGATGATGTGCTGAAAACCTAAATCAACATATCTCATCATGCTTTGGCATACTTCTTCTCATTATTTTCAACCATTCTGCCCATTTTCCATTTATGATTTTACAATCCCTGTAAACCTTCAGCTCAGATATATTATCAATTATGGAATTAATCCCAAATCCACTGATGTGCCTGGCAAATTTGTGCTGATTTTAATTAATTTTCAGAGGTATTGTAACTCAGTAAGGGTGTAACTAATACTAGTGTCAATCTCTCTGGTTACTGGTAATGTAAGCCTTGTCATATTTATTGGTTGATTATGTTGTTGAATACACAAAAGGAATGGCAAATACAAATTTTTCCCAAGAAACACAAGTAAATCCCCCCCCTTTCTGTGTTTTGTCTTACAGATGAAGAACAAGTTAATCTTCTCAAACCACAATAAGAAAACTGGTGGGGAAAAAAATATAAAAATATATATGTGTGTGTGTGTGTATATATCCATATACATATATATGTAAATAGGCATGACTGATTTTTAAGCAAGGTATCAAGTATTCATGGCTGACATTCATACATCAAGGTAAAAAACTCCACAACAGCAACAAAATCAACCCAGACCAGTGGCAGATTTCAAATAAGCATTACATATAAAGATTATCACGTATTTCTAGGTAAATTATCTTGCTTCACTGTGTTTTGTCCCATGTCTTTTAATCATTCAGGGAATCTAATACTTAGATTTTTAGCCATCATACTGTTGACATAATCAGATGAAATTATGTTCAAAAATATTAGTGACCTTTTCTTTTTTGATACAAAGAAGATGCTTTTAACAGTTGCCTGGGAAGGCAGAATATCTGACTAATAACTGCTTAGAAAATAAATTGAAGAAATTCAGAGTTTATAAATTTCCTGCTGAGCTCTCTCTGGGCATTCCAGGGCAGCCACTAAGGTCACCCTTTTAAACATACTATTTAATGATATGCAGGAATTTTGGCTGATTTAACTAAGGTAGCTTATTCAATTTTATTTTCTCTTCTAATGCTGCTTTGGTATCCTGCATAAAATGTGTATTTTTCTTCTCCTCCAGCATTTGATATTCTAGTTAAATTAAAAAGAAATTAATTCCCACTGTGCCTAATTTTCAAAATAAAACTGAAGAAGAGTGCTCCCCTTTCACACCCCCTTTACACTAATGGTGACTTTGGGGAATCACCACAGCAAAAGTTGGGAAGTTTATGTGGAAAACAACAAATCCCTTGCCAAGAGTGTAGGGTATGCAAAGAACCCTCCCAGTGAGAATAGCAAAGCAGAGATAACAACTATTTTTCACTGATCGGATTCTTTCTGCTCCTTCTCCAGCTCAGGTAGGGGAAAGCAGGGAGTGGAGAAACACCTTCACACAGCTTTCAAACCTTGATATTTCCTCTTCTTCTCCATCTGTGCTTTTCCACAAGAGGGTTTCATTCTCAGTTATGAAAAGCAGCTAATATCCAGAAACTCAGAATCTTAATAGCACTCATTAATGTACAGCCTTCTATCCCACCCCCCTGCATTGTTTCCTCTTTCTCAGCAGAGTTCCATTTCAAGTGTTTCCTCTGAATTTCGTTTATTTCAGTTAGAACCTAGTTACCTTACAAGACTTTCTTTTGTGGAAGACACCTTTTTGGCTTTGGTCGTAGCTGTTATCTTCTTTATACCTTCTTATCTTTACTAGAGCATTTTGGACATAAGATTCCAGAGCCTGAGTTTCAAACCTTAAATTAATTTGGAAATTTTTTTCATGTTTTGCTTTGTTGTTTGGTTTTGGTTATTTTTTCCTTTTCATAATTTAAAAAATAATTATTTCCTCACATTTTCCTTTCAGAAAAAAAGTATAAAGGATATCTCTGAGCATCTGATAATGTCAAGAAAATCAGCTTTTATAGCAAGGTGACATCCAAAAAAGCTTAACTCCTTCTATGGCTTCTTCCCTCACTCTTGTATTGCTGGTTTCAATGGGCCAACTATTTCTGCTACCATGACCAGGGAAAAAATAAGATATAAACTTTCTTCCTTGATTAAAATAGTTCTTCAGGTGGGTCTGTTTTTCTGGACACTCAGGTAAGTGACATGAAGCTAGCAGATTTTCTTCCTAATTTGCAATGTAATTCCATTTCAAGGAAGTTATGCAGGAAAAGTCAGCTCACATCTACTTTATCAATGCAACAAAAGAGTTTCAGCTACAGCACTTGGTGGCTTTATTCCTATCAGGATTAATTTAAGGAGGAGCTTTCCAAGTCATTTCATTAGTCCCTCTATGTAGACACAGCTGAAAAGAGACAGATGAAAAGCATTCATTTTTCCAAATTTTACACTGAAGCTTTTTACTACTGTGACTCTTAGCCACTGCTCTGACAGCTGCTGATAATCAGTCTGTCAATAACACATGCAAAAATTCAAGCTGATTCTGATCTAAGTCACAAAATCACCGAATGGCTCAGGCTGGAAGGGAGCCCAGCATGCCACTGACCTTCCTGGCCACCAGGGCACTGCTGGCTCAAATCTGTTCACTTCTGCCACACACCCAAAAATAACTGACTAAACAGCAATGTATGATGAAAAGTAGCAACCTAACAGCAATGAAGTAACCCGTAGTTTACAGCATTTTTTGGCTGGATTTGAATTTGGAATCCAGATCAGGGAATAATTCAATCTGAGTTTCATTTCATTTGAACAGAAGTTTCAAGAGCTGGAGGCAGGATAAACAGCTTATGGGTTGTGCTCATCCCTATGTAGTAAAAGATAATAAACAAAAACAAAACCCAAAACCCAAAAAAACAACCAAAAAACCCCTATAAAAACAAACAAACAAACAAACCAACCACCAAACAAACAACAACAACAAAAACAAAACAAAACAAAACACCAAAAAAACCCCAAAACAAAACAAAACAAATAAACAAACCAACAAACAAACCCACAAAAAAACCCACAACCCCAACAACCAAAAAACCCGCAAAAAACCCAAAACACAAAACCC